>CAMZJQ010000196.1:0-60314 GCA_947310385.1 Nephrotoma appendiculata | reverse complement strand
AATCTAGATTCTTTCGAAATTGGTCCAGCCACCAGGAGATGAGTTTCTATTCCGACTATAATAGTTAAGATTTTAGAATTCTCCGCTTTTATTAACCTCAATATCAAGCTGCATTCAAAATTTCATGTTGATATCATGAATGAAGTACTAATTTTTTTAGTTTTAAATTTTCATACGACACAATCCATTCGTTAGTTCGATTTAGCGTTATGTACAATTTCGATTAATTTTTCCCATGTAACTTTTTTTTTATCATTCGTAGAGAAATGTCGCTTTCTAGAAAAGTTCTTAGAATTTAATTTTCTACAAATCTAGATTCTTTCGAAATTGGTCCAGCCACCAGGAGATGAGTTTCTATTCTGACTATAATAGTTAAGATTTTAGAATTCTCCGCTTTTATTAACCTCAATATCAAGCTGCATTCAAAATTCATGTTGATATCATGAATGGAAGTACTATTTTTTTTTAGTTTTAAATTTTCATACGACACAATCCATTCGTTAGTTCGATTTAGCGTTATGTACAATTTCGATTAATTTTTTCCATGTAACTTTTTTTTTATCATTCGTAGAGAAATGTCGCATTCTAGAAAAGTTCTTAGAATTTAATTTTCTACAAATCTAGATTCTTTCGAAATTGGTCCAGCCACCAGGAGATGAGTTTCTTTTCCGACTATAATAGTTAAGATTTTAGAATTCTCGCTTTTATTAACCTCAATATCAAGCTGCATTCAAAATTTCATGTTGATATCATGAATGGAAGTACTATTTTTTTTAGTTTAAATTTTCATACGACACAATCCATTCGTTAGTTCGATTTAGCGTTATGTACAATACAATTTCGATTAATTTTTCCCATGTAACTTTTTTTTTATCATTCGTAGAGAAATGTCGCTTTCTAGAAAAGTTCTTAGAATTTAATTTCTACAAATCTAGATTCTTTCGAAATTGGTCCAGCCACCAGGAGATGAGTTTCTATTCTGACTATAATAGTTAAGATTTTAGAATTCTTCCGCTTTTATTAACCTCAATATCAAGCTGCATTCAAAATTTCATGTTGATATCATGAATGGAAGTACTATTTTTTTTAGTTTTAAATTTTCATACGACACAATCCATTCGTTAGTTCGATTTAGCGTTATGTACAATTTCGATTATTTTTCCCATGTAACTTTTTTTTTATCATTCGTAGAGAAATGTCGCTTTCTAGAAAAGTTCTTAGAATTTAATTTCCTACAAATCTAGATTCTTTCGAAATTGGTCCAGCCACCAGGAGATGAGTTTCTATTCTGACTATAATAGTTAAGATTTTAGAATTCTCCGCTTTTATTAACCTCAATATCAAGCTGCATTCAAAATTTTCATGTTGATATCATGAATGAAGTACTATTTTTTTTAGTTTTAAATTTTCATACGACACAATCCATTCGTTAGTTCGATTTAGCGTTATGTACAATTTCGATTAATTTTTCCCATGTAACTTTTTTTTTATCATTCGTAGAGAAATGTCGCATTCTAGAAAAGTTCTTAGAATTTAATTTCTACAAATCTAGATTCTTTCGAAATTGGTCCAGCCACCAGGAGATGAGTTTCTATTCTGACTATAATAGTTAAGATTTTAGAATTCTCCGCTTTTATTAACCTCAATATCAAGCTGCATTCAAAATTTCATGTTGATATCATGAATGGAAGTACTATTTTTTTTAGTTTTAAATTTTCATACGACACAATCCATTCGTTAGTTCGATTTAGCGTTATGTACAATTTCGATTAATTTTTCCCATGTAACTTTTTTTTTATCATCGTAGAGAAATGTCGCATTCTAGAAAAGTTCTTAGAATTTAATTTTCTACAAATCTAGATTCTTTCGAAATTGGTCCAGCCACCAGGAGATGAGTTTCTATTCTGACTATAATAGTTAAGATTTTAGAATTCTCCGCTTTTATTAACCTCAATATCAAGCTGCATTCAAAATTTCATGTTGATATCATGAATGGAAGTACTATTTTTTTTAGTTTTAAATTTTCATACGACACAATCCATTCGTTAGTTCGATTTAGCGTTATGTACAATTTCGATTAATTTTTCCCATGTAACTTTTTTTTTATCATTCGTAGAGAAATGTCGCTTTCTAGAAAAGTTCTTAGAATTTAATTTTCTACAAATCTAGATTCTTTCGAAATTGGTCCAGCCACCAGGAGATGAGTTTCTATTCTGACTATAATAGTTAAGATTTTAGAATTCTCCGCTTTTATTAACCTCAATATCAAGCTGCATTCAAAATTTCATGTTGATATCATGAATGGAAGTACTATTTTTTTTAGTTTAAATTTTCATACGACACAATCCATTCGTTAGTTCGATTTAGCGTTATGTACAATTTCGATTAATTTCTTCCCATGTAACTTTTTTTTTATCATTCGTAGAGAAATGTCGCTTTCTAGAAAAGTTCTTAGAATTTAATTTTCTACAAATCTAGATTCTTTCGAAATTGGTCCAGCCACCAGGAGATGAGTTTCTATTCTGACTATAATAGTTAAGATTTTAGAATTCTCCGCTTTTATTAACCTCAATATCAAGCTGCATTCAAAATTTCATGTTGATATCATGAATGGAAGTACTATTTTTTTAGTTTTAAATTTTCATACGACACAATCCATTCGTTAGTTCGATTTAGCGTTATGTACAATTTCGATTAATTTTTCCATGTAACTTTTTTTTTATCATTCGTAAGAAATGTCGCTTTCTAGAAAAGTTCTTAGAATTTAATTTTCTACAAATCTAGATTCTTTCGAAATTGGTCCAGCCACCAGGAGATGAGTTCTATTCTGACTATAATAGTTAAGATTTTAGAATTCTCCGCTTTTATTAACCTCAATATCAAGCTGCATTCAAAATTACATGTTGATATCATGAATGGAAGTACTATTTTTTTAGTTTTAAATTTTCATACGACACAATCCATTCGTTAGTTCGATTTAGCGTTATGTACAATTTCGATTAATTTTTCCCATGTAACTTTTTTTTTATCATTCGTAGAGAAATGTCGCTTTCTAGAAAAGTTCTTAGAATTTAATTTTCTACAAATCTAGATTCTTTCGAAATTGGTCCAGCCACCAGGAGATGAGTTTCTATTCTGACTATAATAGTTAAGATTTTAGAATTCTCCGCTTTTATTAACCTCAATATCAAGCTGCATTCAAATTTCATGTTGATATCATGAAGGAAGTACTAATTTTTTTAGTTTTAAATTTTCATACGACACAATCCATTCGTTAGTTCGATTTAGCGTTATGTACAATTTCGATTAATTTTTCCCATGTAACTTTTTTTTTATCATTCGTAGAGAAATGTCGCTTTCTAGAAAGTTCTTAGAATTTAATTTCTACAAATCTAGATTCTTTCGAAATTGGTCCAGCCACCAGGAGATGAGTTTCTATTCTGACTATAATAGTTAAGATTTTAGAATTCTCCGCTTTTATTAACCTCAATTCAAGCTGCATTCAAAATTTCATGTTGATATCATGAATGGAAGTACTATTTTTTTTAGTTTTAAATTTTCATACGACACAATCCATTCGTTAGTTCGATTTAGCGTTATGTACAATTTCGATTAATTTTTCCCATGTAACTTTTTTTTTATCATTCGTAGAGAAATGTCGCTTTCTAGAAAAGTTCTTAGAATTTAATTTTCTACAAATCTAGATTCTTTCGAAATTGGTCCAGCCACCAGGAGATGAGTTTCTATTCTGACTATAATAGTTAAGATTTTAGAATTCTCCGCTTTTATTAACCTCAATATCAAGCTGCATTCAAAATTTCATGTTGATATCATGAATGGAAGTACTATTTTTTTTAGTTTTAAATTTTCATACGACACAATCCATTCGTTAGTTCGATTTAGCGTTATGTACAATTTCGATTAATTTTTCCCATGTAACTTTTTTTTTATCATTCGTAGAGAAATGTCGCATTCTAGAAAAGTTCTTAGAATTTAATTTTCTACAAATCTAGATTCTTTCGAAATTGGTCCAGCCACCAGGAGATGAGTTTCTATTCTGACTATAATAGTTAAGATTTTAGAATTCTCCGCTTTTATTAACCTGCAATATCAAGCTGCATTCAAAATTTCATGTTGATATCATGAATGGAAGTACTATTTTTTTTAGTTTTAAATTTTCATACGACACAATCCATTCGTTAGTTCGATTTAGCGTTATGTACAATTTCGATTAATTTTTCCCATGTAACTTTTTTTTTATCATTCGTAGAGAAATGTCGCATTCTAGAAAAGTTCTTAGAATTTAATTTTCTACAAATCTAGATTCTTTCGAAATTGGTCCAGCCACCAGGAGATGAGTTTCTATTCGACTATAATAGTTAGATTTTAGAATTCTCCGCTTTTATTAACCTCAATATCAAGCTGCATTCAAAATTTCATGTTGATATCATGAATGGAAGTACTATTTTTTTTAGTTTTAAATTTTCATACGACACAATCCATTCGTTAGTTCGATTTAGCGTTATGTACAATTTCGATTAATTTTTCCCATGTAACTTTTTTTTTATCATTCGTAGAGAAATGTCGCATTCTAGAAAAGTTCTTAGAATTTAATTTTCTACAAATCAAGATTCTTCGAAATTGGTCCAGCCACCAGGAGATGAGTTTCTATTCTGACTATAATAGTTAAGATTTTAGAATTCTCCGCTTTTATTAACCTCAATATCAAGCTGCATTCAAAATTTCATGTTGATATCATGAATGGAAGTACTATTTTTTTTAGTTTTAAATTTTCATACGACACAATCCATTCGTTAGTTCGATTTAGCGTTATGTACAATTTCGATTAATTTTTCCCATGTAACTTTTTTTTTATCATTCGTAGAGAAATGTCGCATTCTAGAAAAGTTCTTAGAATTTAATTTCTACAAATCTAGATTCTTTCGAAATTGGTCCAGCCACCAGGAGATGAGTTTCTATTCGACTATAATAGTTAAGATTTTAGAATTCTCCGCTTTTATTAACCTCAATATCAAGCTGCATTCAAAATTTCATGTTGATATCATGAATGGAAGTACTATTTTTTTTAGTTTTAAATTTTCATACGACACAATCCATTCGTTAGTTCGATTTAGCGTTATGTACAATTTCGATTAATTTTTCCCATGTAACTTTTTTTTTTATCATTCGTAGAGAAATGTCGCATTCTAGAAAAGTTCTTAGAATTTAATTTTCTACAAATCTAGATTCTTTCGAAATTGGTCCAGCCACCAGGAGATGAGTTTCTATTCCGACTATAATAGTTAAGATTTTAGAATTCTCCGCTTTTATTAACCTCAATATCAAGCTGCATTCAAAATTTCATGTTGATATCATGAATGGAAGTACTATTTTTTTTAGTTTTAAATTTTCATACGACACAATCCATTCGTTAGTTCGATTTAGCGTTATGTACAATTTCGATTAATTTTTCCCATGTAACTTTTTTTTTTATCATTCGTAGAGAAATGTCGCTTTCTAGAAAAGTTCTTAGAATTTAATTTTCTACAAATCTAGATTCTTTCGAAATTGGTCCAGCCACCAGGAGATGAGTTTCTATTCCGACTATAATAGTTAAGATTTTAGAATTCTCCGCTTTTATTAACCTCAATATCAAGCTGCATTCAAAATTTCATGTTGATATCATGAATGGAAGTACTATTTTTTTAGTTTTAAATTTTCATACGACACAATCCATTCGTTAGTTCGATTTAGCGTTATGTACAATTTCGATTAATTTTCCCATGTAACTTTTTTTTTATCATTCGTAGAGAAATGTCGCTTTCTAGAAAAGTTCTTAGAATTTAATTTTCTACAAATCTAGATTCTTTCGAAATTGGTCCAGCCACCAGGAGATGAGTTTCTATTCTGACTATAATAGTTAAGATTTTAGAATTCTCCGCTTTTATTAACCTCAATATCAAGCTGCATTCAAAATTTCATGTTGATATCATGAATGGAAGTACTAATTTTTTAGTTTTAAATTTTCATACGACACAATCCATTCGTTAGTTTCGATTTAGCGTTATGTCCAATTTCGATTAATTTTTCCCATGTAACTTTTTTTTTATCATTCGTAGAGAAATGTCGATTCCAGAAAAGTTCTTAGAATTTAATTTTCTACAAATCTAGATTCTTTCGAATTGGTCCAGCCACCAGGAGATGAGTTTCTATTCTGACTATAATAGTTAAGATTTTAGAATTCTCCGCTTTTATTAACCTCAATATCAAGCTGCATTCAAAATTTCATGTTGATATCATGAATGAAGTACTATTTTTTTTAGTTTTAAATTTTCATACGACACAATCCATTCGTTAGTTCGATTTAGCGTTATGCTACAATTTCGATTAATTTTTCCCATGTAACTTTTTTTTTATCATTCGTAGAGAAATGTCGCTTTCTAGAAAAGTTCTTAGAATTTAATTTTCTACAAATCTAGATTCTTTCGAAATTGGTCCAGCCACCAGGAGATGAGTTTCTATTCCGACTATAATAGTTAAGATTTTAGAATTCTCCGCTTTTATTAACCTCAATATCAAGCTGCATTCAAAATTCATGTTGATATCATGAATGGAAGTACTATTTTTTTTAGTTTTAAATTTTCATACGACACAATCCATTCGTTAGTTCGATTTAGCGTTATGTACAATTTCGATTAATTTTTCCCATGTAACTTTTTTTTTATCATTCGTAGAGAAATGTCGCATTCTAGAAAAGTTCTTAGAATTTAATTTTCTACAAATCTAGATTCTTTCGAAATTGGTCCAGCCACCAGGAGATGAGTTTCTATTCCGACTATAATAGTTAAGATTTTAGAATTCTCCGCTTTTATTAACCTCAATATCAAGCTGCATTCAAAATTTCATGTTGATATCATGAATGGAAGTACTATTTTTTTAGTTTTAAATTTTCATACGACACAATCCATTCGTTAGTTCGATTTAGCGTTATGTACAATTTCGATTAATTTTTCCCATGTAACTTTTTTTTTATCATTCGTAGAGAAATGTCGCTTTCTAGAAAAGTTCTTAGAATTTAATTTTCTACAAATCTAGATTCTTTCGAAATTGGTCCAGCCACCAGGAGATGAGTTTCTATTCTGACTATAATAGTTAAGATTTTAGAATTCTCCGCTTTTATTAACCTCAATATCAAGCTGCATTCAAAATTTCATGTTGATATCATGAATGGAAGTACTATTTTTTTTAGTTTTAAATTTTCATACGACACAATCCATTCGTTAGTTCGATTTAGCGTTATGTACAATTTCGATTAATTTTTCCCATGTAACTTTTTTTTTATCATTCGTAGAGAAATGTCGCTTTCTAGAAAAGTTCTTAGAATTTAATTTTCTACAAATCTAGATTCTTTCGAATTGGTCCAGCCACCAGGAGATGAGTTTCTATATTCCGACTATAATAGTTAAGATTTTAGAATTCTCCGCTTTTATTAACCTCAATATCAAGCTGCATTCAAAATTTCATGTTGATATCATGAATGGAGAGTACTATTTTTTTTAGTTTTAAATTTTCATACGACCACAATCCATTCGTTAGTTCGATTAGCGTTATGTACAATTTCGATTAATTTTTCCCATGTAACTTTTTTTTTATCATTCGTAGAGAAATGTCGCATTCTAGAAAAGTTCTTAGAATTTAATTTTCTACAAATCTAGATTCTTTCGAAATTGGTCCAGCCACCAGGAGATGAGTTTCTATTCCGACTATAATAGTTAAGATTTTAGAATTCTCCGCTTTTATTAACCTCAATATCAAGCTGCATTCAAAATTTCATGTTGATATCATGAATGGAAGTACTATTTTTTTTAGTTTTAAATTTTCATACGACACAATCCATTCGTTAGTTCGATTTAGCGTTATGTACAATTTCGATTAATTTTTCCCATGTAACTTTTTTTTTATCATTCGTAGAGAAATGTCGCTTTCTAGAAAAGTTCTTAGAATTTAATTTTCTACAAATCTAGATTCTTTCGAAATTGGTCCAGCCACCAGGAGATGAGTTTCTATTCCGACTATACTAGTTAAGATTTTAGAATTCTCCGCTTTTATTAACCTCAATATCAAGCTGCATTCAAAATTTCATGTTGATATCATGAATGGAAGTACTATTTTTTTAGTTTTAAATTTTCATACGACACAATCCATTCGTTAGTTCGATTTAGCGTTATGTACAATTTCGATTAATTTTTCCCATGTAACTTTTTTTTTATCATTCGTAGAGAAATGTCGCATTCTAGAAAGTTCTTAGAATTTAATTTTCTACAAATCTAGATTCTTTCGAAATTGGTCCAGCCACCAGGAGATGAGTTTCTCTTCCGACTATAATAGTTAAGATTTTAGAATTCTCCGCTTTTATTAACCTCAATATCAAGCTGCATTCAAAATTTCATGTTGATATCATGAATGGAAGTACTATTTTTTTTAGTTTTAAATTTTCATACGACACAATCCATTCGTTAGTTTCGATTTAGCGTTATGTACAATTTCGATTATATTTTCCCCATGTAACTTTTTTTTATCATTCGTAGAGAAATGTCGCTTTCTAGAAAAGTTCTTAGAATTTAATTTTCTACAAATCTAGATTCTTTCGAAATTGGTCCAGCCACCAGGAGATGAGTTTCTATTCCGACTATAATAGTTAAGATTTTAGAATTCTCCGCTTTTATTAACCTCAATATCAAGCTGCATTCAAAATTTCATGTTGATATCATGAATGGACAGTACTATTTTTTTAGTTTTAAATTTTCATACGACACAATCCATCGTTAGTTCGATTTAGCGTTATGTACAATTTCGATTAATTTTTCCCATGTAACTTTTTTTTTATCATTCGTAGAGAAATGTCGCATTCTAGAAAAGTTCTTAGAATTTAATTTTCTACAAATCTAGATTCTTTCGAAATTGGTCCAGCCACCAGGAGATGAGTTTCTATTCCGACTATAATAGTTAAGATTTTAGAATTCTCCGCTTTTATTAACTCAATATCAAGCTGCATTCAAAATTTCATGTTGATATCATGAATGGAAGTACTATTTTTTTTAGTTTTAAATTTTCATACGACACAATCCATTCGTTAGTTCGATGTTCGATTAGCGTTATGTACAATTTCGATTAATTTTTCCCATGTAACTTTTTTTTATCATTCGTAGAGAAATGTCGCTTTCTAGAAAAGTTCTTAGAATTTAATTTTCTACAAATCTAGATTCTTTCGAAATTGGTCCAGCCACAGGAGATGAGTTTCTATTCTGACTATAATAGTTAAGATTTTAGAATTCTCCGCTTTTATTAACCTCAATATCAAGCTGCATTCAAAATTTCATGTTGATATCATGAATGGAAGTACTATTTTTTTTAGTTTTAAATTTTCATATGACACAATCCATTCGTTAGTTTCGATTTAGCGTTATGTACAATTTCGATTAATTTTTCCCATGTAACTTTTTTTTTATCATTCGTAGAGAAATGTCGCTTTCTAGAAAAGTTCTTAGAATTTAATTTTCTACAAATCTAGATTCTTTCGAATTGGTCCAGCCACCAGGAGATGAGTTTCATTCCGACTATAATAGTTAAGATTTTAGAATTCTCCGCTTTTATTAACCTCAATATCAAGCTGCATTCAAAATTTCATGTTGATATCATGAATGGAAGTACTATTTTTTTTAGTTTAAATTTTCATACGACACAATCCATTCGTTAGTTCGATTTAGCGTTATGTACAATTTCGATTAATTTTTTCCCATGTAACTTTTTTTTTATCATTCGTAGAGAAATGTCGCATTCTAGAAAAGTTCTTAGAATTTAATTTTCTACAAATCTAGATTCTTTCGAAATTGGTCCAGCCACCAGGAGATGAGTTTCTATTCCGACTATAATAGTTAAGATTTTAGAATTCTCCGCTTTTATTAACCTCAATATCAAGCTGCATTCAAATTTCATGTTGATATCATGAATGGAAGTACTATTTTTTTTAGTTTTAAATTTTCATACGACACAATCATTCGTTAGTTCGATTTAGCGTTATGTACAATTTCGATTAATTTTTCCCCATGTAACTTTTTTTTTATCATTCGTAGAGAAATGTCGCATTCTAGAAAAGTTCTTAGAATTTAATTTTCTACAAATCTAGATTCTTTCGAAATTGGTCCAGCCACCAGGAGATGAGTTTCTATTCCCACTATAATAGTTAAGATTTTAGAATTCTCCGCTTTTATTAACCTCAATATCAAGCTGCATTCAAAATTTCATGTTGATATCATGAATGGAAGTACTATTTTTTTAGTTTTAAATTTTCATACGACACAATCCATTCGTTAGTTCGATTTAGCGTTATGTACAATTTCGATTAATTTTTCCCATGTAACTTTTTTTTTATCATTCGTAGAGAAATGTCGCTTTCTAGAAAAGTTCTTAGAATTTAATTTTCTACAAATCTAGATTCTTTCGAAATTGGTCCAGCCACCAGGAGATGAGTTTCTATTCTGACTATAATAGTTAAGATTTTAGAATTCTCCGCTTTTATTAACCTCAATATCAAGCTGCATTCAAAATTTCATGGTTGATATCATGAATGGAAGTACTATTTTTTTTAGTTTTAAATTTTTCATACGACACAATCCATTCGTTAGCTTCGATTTAGCGTTATGTACAATTTCGATTAATTTTTCCCATGTAACTTTTTTTTTATCATTCGTAGAGAAATGTCGCATTCTAGAAAAGTTCTTAGAATTTAATTTTCTACAAATCTAGATTCTTTCGAAATTGGTCCAGCCACCAGGAGATGAGTTTATTTTCCGACTATAATAGTTAAGATTTTAGAATTCTCCGCTTTTATTAACCTCAATATCAAGCTGCATTCAAAATTTCATGTTGATATCATGAATGGAAGTACTAATTTTTTTAGTTTTAAATTTTCATACGACACAATCCATTCGTTAGTTCGATTTAGCGTTATGTACAATACAATTTCGATTAATTTTTCCCATGTAACTTTTTTTTTATCATTCGTAGAGAAATGTCGCTTTCTAGAAAAGTTCTTAGAATTTAATTTTCTACAAATCTAGATTCTTTCGAAATTGGTCCAGCCACCAGGAGATGAGTTTCTATTCTGACTATAATAGTTAAGATTTTAGAATTCTCCGCTTTTATTAACCTCAATATCAAGCTGCATTCAAAATTCATGTTGATATCATGAATGGAAGTACTATTTTTTTTAGTTTTAAATTTTCATACGACACAATCCATTCGTTAGTTCGATTTAGCGTTATGTACAATTTCGATTAATTTTTCCCATGTAACTTTTTTTTTATCATTCGTAGAGAAATGTCGCTTTCTAGAAAAGTTCTTAGAATTTAATTTCCTACAAATCTAGATTCTTTCGAAATTGGTCCAGCCACCAGGAGATGAGTTTCTATCTGAATATAATAGTTAAGATTTTAGAATTCTCCGCTTTTATAACCTCAATATCAAGCTGCATTCAAAATTTCATGTTGATATCATGAATGGAAGTACTATTTTTTTTAGTTTTAAATTTTCATACGACACAATCCATTCGTTAGTTCGATTTAGCGTTATGTACAATTTCGATTAATTTTTCCCATGTAACTTTTTTTTTTATCATTCGTAGAGAAATGTCGCTTTCTAGAAAAGTTCTTAGAATTTAATTTTCTACAAATCTAGATTCTTTCGAAATTGGTCCAGCCACCAGGAGATGAGTTTCTATTCTGACTATAATAGTTAAGATTTTAGAATTCTCCGCTTTTATTAACCTCAATATCAAGCTGCATTCAAAATTTCATGTTGATATCATGAATGGAAGTACTATTTCTTTTTAGTTTTAAATTTTCATACGACACAATCCATTCGTTAGTTCGATTTAGCGTTATGTACAATTTCGATTAATTTTTCCCATGTAACTTTTTTTTTATCATTCGTAGAGAAATGTCGCATTCTAGAAAAGTTCTTAGAATTTAATTTTCTACAAATCTAGATTCTTTCGAAATTGGTCCAGCCACCAGGAGATGAGTTTCTATTCTGACTATAATAGTTAAGATTTTAGAATTCTCCGCTTTTATTAACCTCAATATCAAGCTGCATTCAAAATTTCATGTTGATATCATGAATGGAAGTACTATTTTTTTTAGTTTTAAATTTTCATACGACACAATCCATTCGTTAGTTCGATTTAGCGTTATGTACAATTTCGATTAATTTTTCCCATGTAACTTTTTTTTTATCATTCGTAGAGAAATGTCGCTTTCTAGAAAAGTTCTTAGAATTTAATTTTCTACAAATCTAGATTCTTTCGAAATTGGTCCAGCCACCAGGAGATGAGTTTCTATTCTGACTATAATAGTTAAGATTTTAGAATTCTCCGCTTTTATTAACCTCAATATCAAGCTGCATTCAAAATTTCATGTTGATATCATGAATGGAAGTACTATTTTTTTTAGTTTAAATTTTCATACGACACAATCCATTCGTTAGTTCGATTTAGCGTTATGTACAATTTCGATTAATTTTTCCCATGTAACTTTTTTTTTATCATTCGTAGAGAAATGTCGCTTTCTAGAAAAGTTCTTAGAATTTAATTTTCTACAAATCTAGATTCTTTCGAAATTTGGTCCAGCCACCAGGAGATGAGTTTCTATTCTGACTATAATAGTTAAGATTTTAGAATTCTCCGCTTTTATTAACCTCAATATCAAGCTGCATTCAAAATTTCATGTTGATATCATGAATGGAAGTACTATTTTTTTTAGTTTTAAATTTTCATACGACACAATCCATTCGTTAGTTCGATTTAGCGTTATGTACAATTTCGATTAATTTTTCCCATGTAACTTTTTTTTTATCATTCGTAGAGAAATGTCGCTTTCTAGAAAAGTTCTTAGAATTTAATTTTCTACAAATCTAGATTCTTTCGAAATTGGTCCAGCCACCAGGAGATGAGTTTCTATTCGACTATAATAGTTAAGATTTTAGAATTCTCCGCTTTTATTAACCTCAATATCAAGCTGCATTCAAAATTTCATGTTGATATCATGAATGGAAGTACTAATTTTTTTAGTTTTAAATTTTCATACGACACAATCCATTCGTTAGTTCGATTTAGCGTTATGTACAATTTCGATTAATTTTTCCCATGTAACTTTTTTTTTATCATTCGTAGAGAAATGTCGCTTTCTAGAAAAGTTCTTAGAATTTAATTTTCTACAAATCTAGATTCTTTCGAAATTGGTCCAGCCACCAGGAGATGAGTTTCTATTCCGACTATAATAGTTAAGATTTTAGAATTCTCCGCTTTTATTAACCTCAATATCAAGCTGCATTCAAAATTTCATGTTGATATCATGAATGGAAGTACTAATTTTTTTAGTTTTAAATTTTCATACGACACAATCCATTCGTTAGTTCGATTTAGCGTTATGTACAATTTCGATTAATTTTTCCCATGTAACTTTTTTTTTATCATTCGTAGAGAAATGTCGCTTTCTAGAAAAGTTCTTAGAATTTAATTTTCTACAAATCTAGATTCTTTCGAAATTGGTCCAGCCACCAGGAGATGAGTTTCTATTCTGACTATAATAGTTAAGATTTTAGAATTCTCCGCTTTTATTAACCTCAATATCAAGCTGCATTCAAAATTTCATGTTGATATCATGAATGGAAGTACTATTTTTTTTAGTTTTAAATTTTCATACGACACAATCCATTCGTTAGTTCGATTTAGCGTTATGTACAATTTCGATTAATTTTTCCCATGTAACTTTTTTTTTATCATTCGTAGAGAAATGTCGCATTCTAGAAAAGTTCTTAGAATTTAATTTTCTACAAATCTAGATTCTTTCGAAATTGGTCCAGCCACCAGGAGATGAGTTTCTTTTCCGACTATAATAGTTAAGATTTTAGAATTCTCCGCTTTTATTAACCTCAATATCAAGCTGCATTCAAAATTTCATGTTGATATCATGAATGGAAGTACTAATTTTTTTAGTTTTAAATTTTCATACGACACAATCCATTCGTTAGTTCGATTTAGCGTTATGTACAATACAATTTCGATTAATTTTTCCCATGTAACTTTTTTTTTATCATTCGTAGAGAAATGTCGCTTTCTAGAAAAGTTCTTAGAATTTAATTTTCTACAAATCTAGATTCTTTCGAAATTGGTCCAGCCACCAGGAGATGAGTTTCTATTCTGACTATAATAGTTAAGATTTTAGAATTCTCCGCTTTTATTAACCTCAATATCAAGCTGCATTCAAAATTTCATGTTGATATCATGAATGGAAGTACTATTTTTTTTAGTTTTAAATTTTCATACGACACAATCCATTCGTTAGTTCGATTTAGCGTTATGTACAATTTCGATTAATTTTTCCCATGTAACTTTTTTTTTATCATTCGTAGAGAAATGTCGCTTTCTAGAAAAGTTCTTAGAATTTAATTTCCTACAAATCTAGATTCTTTCGAAATTGGTCCAGCCACCAGGAGATGAGTTTCTATTCTGACTATAATAGTTAAGATTTTAGAATTCTCCGCTTTTATTAACCTCAATATCAAGCTGCATTCAAAATTTCATGTTGATATCATGAATGGAAGTACTATTTTTTTTAGTTTTAAATTTTCATACGACACAATCCATTCGTTAGTTCGATTTAGCGTTATGTACAATTTCGATTAATTTTTCCCATGTAACTTTTTTTTTATCATTCGTAGAGAAATGTCGCTTTCTAGAAAAGTTCTTAGAATTTAATTTTCTACAAATCTAGATTCTTTCGAAATTGGTCCAGCCACCAGGAGATGAGTTTCTATTCTGACTATAATAGTTAAGATTTTAGAATTCTCCGCTTTTATTAACCTCAATATCAAGCTGCATTCAAAATTTCATGTTGATATCATGAATGGAAGTACTATTTTTTTTAGTTTTAAATTTTCATACGACACAATCCATTCGTTAGTTCGATTTAGCGTTATGTACAATTTCGATTAATTTTTCCCATGTAACTTTTTTTTTATCATTCGTAGAGAAATGTCGCATTCTAGAAAAGTTCTTAGAATTTAATTTTCTACAAATCTAGATTCTTTCGAAATTGGTCCAGCCACCAGGAGATGAGTTTTTTTTCTGACTATAATAGTTAAGATTTTAGAATTCTCCGCTTTTATTAACCTCAATATCAAGCTGCATTCAAAATTTCATGTTGATATCATGAATGGAAGTACTATTTTTTTTAGTTTTAAATTTTCATACGACACAATCCATTCGTTAGTTCGATTTAGCGTTATGTACAATTTCGATTAATTTTTCCCATGTAACTTTTTTTTTATCATTCGTAGAGAAATGTCGCTTTCTAGAAAAGTTCTTAGAATTTAATTTTCTACAAATCTAGATTCTTTCGAAATTGGTCCAGCCACCAGGAGATGAGTTTCTATTCTGACTATAATAGTTAAGATTTTAGAATTCTCCGCTTTTATTAACCTCAATATCAAGCTGCATTCAAAATTTCATGTTGATATCATGAATGGAAGTACTATTTTTTTTAGTTTTAAATTTTCATACGACACAATCCATTCGTTAGTTCGATTTAGCGTTATGTACAATTTCGATTAATTTTTCCCATGTAACTTTTTTTTTATCATTCGTAGAGAAATGTCGCTTTCTAGAAAAGTTCTTAGAATTTAATTTTCTACAAATCTAGATTCTTTCGAAATTGGTCCAGCCACCAGGAGATGAGTTTCTATTCCAACTATAATAGTTAAGATTTTAGAATTCTCCGCTTTTATTAACCTCAATATCAAGCTGCATTCAAAATTTCATGTTGATATCATGAATGGAAGTACTATTTTTTTTAGTTTTAAATTTTCATACGACACAATCCATTCGTTAGTTCGATTTAGCGTTATGTACAATTTCGATTAATTTTTCCCATGTAACTTTTTTTTTATCATTCGTAGAGAAATGTCGCTTTCTAGAAAAGTTCTTAGAATTTAATTTTCTACAAATCTAGATTCTTTCGAAATTGGTCCAGCCACCAGGAGATGAGTTTCTATTCTGACTATAATAGTTAAGATTTTAGAATTCTCCGCTTTTATTAACCTCAATATCAAGCTGCATTCAAAATTTCATGTTGATATCATGAATGGAAGTACTATTTTTTTTAGTTTTAAATTTTCATACGACACAATCCATTCGTTAGTTCGATTTAGCGTTATGTACAATTTCGATTAATTTTTCCCATGTAACTTTTTTTTTATCATTCGTAGAGAAATGTCGCTTTCTAGAAAAGTTCTTAGAATTTAATTTTCTACAAATCTAGATTCTTTCGAAATTGGTCCAGCCACCAGGAGATGAGTTTCTATTCTGACTATAATAGTTAAGATTTTAGAATTCTCCGCTTTTATTAACCTCAATATCAAGCTGCATTCAAAATATTATGTTGATATCATGAATGGAAGTACTATTTTTTTTAGTTTTAAATTTTCATACGACACAATCCATTCGTTAGTTCGATTTAGCGTTATGTACAATTTCGATTAATTTTTCCCATGTAACTTTTTTTTTATCATTCGTAGAGAAATGTCGCATTCTAGAAAAGTTCTTAGAATTTAATTTTCTACAAATCTAGATTCTTTCGAAATTGGTCCAGCCACCAGGAGATGAGTTTCTATTCTGACTATAATAGTTAAGATTTTAGAATTCTCCGCTTTTATTAACCTCAATATCAAGCTGCATTCAAAATTTCATGTTGATATCATGAATGGAAGTACTATTTTTTTTAGTTTTAAATTTTCATACGACACAATCCATTCGTTAGTTCGATTTAGCATTATGTACAATTTCGATTAATTTTTCCCATGTAACTTTTTTTTTATCATTCGTAGAGAAATGTCGCATTCTAGAAAAGTTCTTAGAATTTAATTTTCTACAAATCTAGATTCTTTCGAAATTGGTCCAGCCACCAGGAGATGAGTTTCTATTCCGACTATAATAGTTAAGATTTTAGAATTCTCCGCTTTTATTAACCTCAATATCAAGCTGCATTCAAAATTTCATGTTGATATCATGAATGGAAGTACTATTTTTTTTAGTTTTAAATTTTCATACGACACAATCCATTCGTTAGTTCGATTTAGCGTTATGTACAATTTCGATTAATTTTTCCCATGTAACTTTTTTTTTATCATTCGTAGAGAAATGTCGCTTTCTAGAAAAGTTCTTAGAATTTAATTTTCTACAAATCTAGATTCTTTCGAAATTGGTCCAGCCACCAGAAGATGAGTTTCTATTCCGACTATAATAGTTAAGATTTTAGAATTCTCCGCTTTTATTAACCTCAATATCAAGCTGCATTCAAAATTTCATGTTGATATCATGAATGGAAGTACTAATTTTTTTAGTTTTAAATTTTCATACGACACAATCCATTCGTTAGTTCGATTTAGCGTTATGTACAATTTCGATTAATTTTTCCCATGTAACTTTTTTTTTATCATTCGTAGAGAAATGTCGCTTTCTAGAAAAGTTCTTAGAATTTAATTTTCTACAAATCTAGATTCTTTCGAAATTGGTCCAGCCACCAGGAGATGAGTTTCTATTCTGACTATAATAGTTAAGATTTTAGAATTCTCCGCTTTTATTAACCTCAATATCAAGCTGCATTCAAAATTTCATGTTGATATCATGAATGGAAGTACTATTTTTTTTAGTTTTAAATTTTCATACGACACAATCCATTCGTTAGTTCGATTTAGCGTTATGTACAATTTCGATTAATTTTTCCCATGTAACTTTTTTTTTATCATTCGTAGAGAAATGTCGCTTTCTAGAAAAGTTCTTAGAATTTAATTTTCTACAAATCTAGATTCTTTCGAAATTGGTCCAGCCACCAGGAGATGAGTTTCTATTCTGACTATAATAGTTAAGATTTTAGAATTCTCCGCTTTTATTAACCTCAATATCAAGCTGCATTCAAAATATTATGTTGATATCATGAATGGAAGTACTATTTTTTTTAGTTTTAAATTTTCATACGACACAATCCATTCGTTAGTTCGATTTAGCGTTATGTACAATTTCGATTAATTTTTCCCATGTAACTTTTTTTTTATCATTCGTAGAGAAATGTCGCATTCTAGAAAAGTTCTTAGAATTTAATTTTCTACAAATCTAGATTCTTTCGAAATTGGTCCAGCCACCAGGAGATGAGTTTCTATTCTGACTATAATAGTTAAGATTTTAGAATTCTCCGCTTTTATTAACCTCAATATCAAGCTGCTTTCAAAATTTCATGTTGATATCATGAATGGAAGTACTATTTTTTTTAGTTTTAAATTTTCATACGACACAATCCATTCGTTAGTTCGATTTAGCATTATGTACAATTTCGATTAATTTTTCCCATGTAACTTTTTTTTTATCATTCGTAGAGAAATGTCGCTTTCTAGAAAAGTTCTTAGAATTTAATTTTCTACAAATCTAGATTCTTTCGAAATTGGTCCAGCCACCAGGAGATGAGTTTCTATTCCGACTATAATAGTTAAGATTTTAGAATTCTCCGCTTTTATTAACCTCAATATCAAGCTGCATTCAAAATTTCATGTTGATATCATGAATGGAAGTACTATTTTTTTTAGTTTTAAATTTTCATACGACACAATCCATTCGTTAGTTCGATTTAGCGTTATGTACAATTTCGATTAATTTTTCCCATGTAACTTTTTTTTTATCATTCGTAGAGAAATGTCGCTTTCTAGAAAAGTTCTTAGAATTTAATTTTCTACAAATCTAGATTCTTTCGAAATTGGTCCAGCCACCAGGAGATGAGTTTCTATTCCGACTATAATAGTTAAGATTTTAGAATTCTCCGCTTTTATTAACCTCAATATCAAGCTGCATTCAAAATTTCATGTTGATATCATGAATGGAAGTACTAATTTTTTTAGTTTTAAATTTTCATACGACACAATCCATTCGTTAGTTCGATTTAGCGTTATGTACAATTTCGATTAATTTTTCCCATGTAACTTTTTTTTTATCATTCGTAGAGAAATGTCGCTTTCTAGAAAAGTTCTTAGAATTTAATTTTCTACAAATCTAGATTCTTTCGAAATTGGTCCAGCCACCAGGAGATGAGTTTCTATTCCGACTATAATAGTTAAGATTTTAGAATTCTCCGCTTTTATTAACCTCAATATCAAGCTGCATTCAAAATTTCATGTTGATATCATGAATGGAAGTACTATTTTTTTTAGTTTTAAATTTTCATACGACACAATCCATTCGTTAGTTCGATTTAGCGTTATGTACAATTTCGATTAATTTTTCCCATGTAACTTTTTTTTTATCATTCGTAGAGAAATGTCGCTTTCTAGAAAAGTTCTTAGAATTTAATTTTCTACAAATCTAGATTCTTTCGAAATTGGTCCAGCCACCAGGAGATGAGTTTCTATTCTGACTATAATAGTTAAGATTTTAGAATTCTCCGCTTTTATTAACCTCAATATCAAGCTGCATTCAAAATATTATGTTGATATCATGAATGGAAGTACTATTTTTTTTAGTTTTAAATTTTCATACGACACAATCCATTCGTTAGTTCGATTTAGCGTTATGTACAATTTCGATTAATTTTTCCCATGTAACTTTTTTTTTATCATTCGTAGAGAAATGTCGCATTCTAGAAAAGTTCTTAGAATTTAATTTTCTACAAATCTAGATTCTTTCGAAATTGGTCCAGCCACCAGGAGATGAGTTTCTATTCTGACTATAATAGTTAAGATTTTAGAATTCTCCGCTTTTATTAACCTCAATATCAAGCTGCATTCAAAATATTATGTTGATATCATGAATGGAAGTACTTTTTTTTTTAGTTTTAAATTTTCATACGACACAATCCATTCGTTAGTTCGATTTAGCGTTATGTACAATTTCGATTAATTTTTCCCATGTAACTTTTTTTTTATCATTCGTAGAGAAATGTCGCATTCTAGAAAAGTTCTTAGAATTTAATTTTCTACAAATCTAGATTCTTTCGAAATTGGTCCAGCCACCAGGAGATGAGTTTCTATTCTGACTATAATAGTTAAGATTTTAGAATTCTCCGCTTTTATTAACCTCAATATCAAGCTGCATTCAAAATTTCATGTTGATATCATGAATGGAAGTACTATTTTTTTTAGTTTTAAATTTTCATACGACACAATCCATTCGTTAGTTCGATTTAGCATTATGTACAATTTCGATTAATTTTTCCCATGTAACTTTTTTTTTATCATTCGTAGAGAAATGTCGCATTCTAGAAAAGTTCTTAGAATTTAATTTTCTACAAATCTAGATTCTTTCGAAATTGGTCCAGCCACCAGGAGATGAGTTTCTATTCCGACTATAATAGTTAAGATTTTAGAATTCTCCGCTTTTATTAACCTCAATATCAAGCTGCATTCAAAATTTCATGTTGATATCATGAATGGAAGTACTATTTTTTTTAGTTTTAAATTTTCATACGACACAATCCATTCGTTAGTTCGATTTAGCGTTATGTACAATTTCGATTAATTTTTCCCATGTAACTTTTTTTTTATCATTCGTAGAGAAATGTCGCTTTCTAGAAAAGTTCTTAGAATTTAATTTTCTACAAATCTAGATTCTTTCGAAATTGGTCCAGCCACCAGGAGATGAGTTTCTATTCCGACTATAATAGTTAAGATTTTAGAATTCTCCGCTTTTATTAACCTCAATATCAAGCTGCATTCAAAATTTCATGTTGATATCATGAATGGAAGTACTAATTATTTAGTTTTAAATTTTCATACGACACAATCCATTCGTTAGTTCGATTTAGCGTTATGTACAATTTCGATTAATTTTTCCCATGTAACTTTTTTTTTATCATTCGTAGAGAAATGTCGCTTTCTAGAAAAGTTCTTAGAATTTAATTTTCTACAAATCTAGATTCTTTCGAAATTGGTCCAGCCACCAGGAGATGAGTTTCTATTCTGACTATAATAGTTAAGATTTTAGAATTCTCCGCTTTTATTAACCTCAATATCAAGCTGCATTCAAAATTTCATGTTGATATCATGAATGGAAGTACTATTTTTTTTAGTTTTAAATTTTCATACGACACAATCCATTCGTTAGTTCGATTTAGCGTTATGTACAATTTCGATTAATTTTTCCCATGTAACTTTTTTTTTATCATTCGTAGAGAAATGTCGCTTTCTAGAAAAGTTCTTAGAATTTAATTTTCTACAAATCTAGATTCTTTTGAAATTGGTCCAGCCACCAGGAGATGAGTTTCTATTCTGACTATAATAGTTAAGATTTTAGAATTCTCCGCTTTTATTAACCTCAATATCAAGCTGCATTCAAAATTTCATGTTGATATCATGAATGGAAGTACTATTTTTTTAGTTTTAAATTTTCATACGACACAATCCATTCGTTAGTTCGATTTAGCATTATGTACAATTTCGATTAATTTTTCCCATGTAACTTTTTTTTTATCATTCGTAGAGAAATGTCGCATTCTAGAAAAGTTCTTAGAATTTAATTTTCTACAAATCTAGATTCTTTCGAAATTGGTCCAGCCACCAGGAGATGAGTTTCTATTCCGACTATAATAGTTAAGATTTTAGAATTCTCCGCTTTTATTAACCTCAATATCAAGCTGCATTCAAAATTTCATGTTGATATCATGAATGGAAGTACTATTTTTTTTAGTTTTAAATTTTCATACGACACAATCCATTCGTTAGTTCGATTTAGCGTTATGTACAATTTCGATTAATTTTTCCCATGTAACTTTTTTTTATCATTCGTAGAGAAATGTCGCTTTCTAGAAAAGTTCTTAGAATTTAATTTTCTACAAATCTAGATTCTTTCGAAATTGGTCCAGCCACCAGGAGATGAGTTTCTATTCTGACTATAATAGTTAAGATTTTAGAATTCTCCGCTTTTATTAACCTCAATATCAAGCTGCATTCAAAATTTCATGTTGATATCATGAATGGAAGTACTATTTTTTTTAGTTTTAAATTTTCATACGACACAATCCATTCGTTAGTTCGATTTAGCGTTATGTACAATTTCGATTAATTTTTCCCATGTAACTTTTTTTTTATCATTCGTAGAGAAATGTCGCTTTCTAGAAAAGTTCTTAGAATTTAATTTTCTACAAATCTAGATTCTTTCGAAATTGGTCCAGCCACCAGGAGATGAGTTTCTATTCTGACTATAATAGTTAAGATTTTAGAATTCTCCGCTTTTATTAACCTCAATATCAAGCTGCATTCAAAATTTCATGTTGATATCATGAATGGAAGTACTATTTTTTTTAGTTTTAAATTTTCATACGACACAATCCATTCGTTAGTTCGATTTAGCGTTATGTACAATTTCGATTAATTTTTCCCATGTAACTTTTTTTTATCATTCGTAGAGAAATGTCGCTTTCTAGAAAAGTTCTTAGAATTTAATTTTCTACAAATCTAGATTCTTTCGAAATTGGTCCAGCCACCAGGAGATGAGTTTCTATTCTGACTATAATAGTTAAGATTTTAGAATTCTCCGCTTTTATTAACCTCAATATCAAGCTGCATTCAAAATTTCATGTTGATATCATGAATGGAAGTACTATTTTTTTTAGTTTTAAATTTTCATACGACACAATCCATTCGTTAGTTCGATTTAGCGTTATGTACAATTTCGATTAATTTTTCCCATGTAACTTTTTTTTTATCATTCGTAGAGAAATGTCGCATTCTAGAAAAGTTCTTAGAATTTAATTTTCTACAAATCTAGATTCTTTCGAAATTGGTCCAGCCACCAGGAGATGAGTTTCTATTCCGACTATAATAGTTAAGATTTTAGAATTCTCCGCTTTTATTAACCTCAATATCAAGCTGCATTCAAAATTTCATGTTGATATCATGAATGGAAGTACTATTTTTTTTAGTTTTAAATTTTCATACGACACAATCCATTCGTTAGTTCGATTTAGCGTTATGTACAATTTCGATTAATTTTTCCCATGTAACTTTTTTTTTATCATTCGTAGAGAAATGTCGCTTTCTAGAAAAGTTCTTAGAATTTAATTTTCTACAAATCTAGATTCTTTCGAAATTGGTCCAGCCACCAGGAGATGAGTTTCTATTCTGACTATAATAGTTAAGATTTTAGAATTCTCCGCTTTTATTAACCTCAATATCAAGCTGCATTCAAAATTTCATGTTGATATCATGAATGGAAGTACTATTTTTTTTAGTTTTAAATTTTCATACGACACAATCCATTCGTTAGTTCGATTTAGCGTTATGTACAATTTCGATTAATTTTTCCCATGTAACTTTTTTTTTATCATTCGTAGAGAAATGTCGCTTTCTAGAAAAGTTCTTAGAATTTAATTTTCTACAAATCTAGATTCTTTCGAAATTGGTCCAGCCACCAGGAGATGAGTTTCTATTCTGACTATAATAGTTAAGATTTTAGAATTCTCCGCTTTTATTAACCTCAATATCAAGCTGCATTCAAAATTTCATGTTGATATCATGAATGGAAGTACTATTTTTTTAGTTTTAAATTTTCATACGACACAATCCATTCGTTAGTTCGATTTAGCGTTATGTACAATTTCGATTAATTTTTCCCATGTAACTTTTTTTTTATCATTCGTAGAGAAATGTCGCTTTCTAGAAAAGTTCTTAGAATTTAATTTTCTACAAATCTAGATTCTTTCGAAATTGGTCCAGCCACCAGGAGATGAGTTTCTATTCTGACTATAATAGTTAAGATTTTAGAATTCTCCGCTTTTATTAACCTCAATATCAAGCTGCATTCAAAATATTATGTTGATATCATGAATGGAAGTACTATTTTTTTTAGTTTTAAATTTTCATACGACACAATCCATTCGTTAGTTCGATTTAGCGTTATGTACAATTTCGATTAATTTTTCCCATGTAACTTTTTTTTTATCATTCGTAGAGAAATGTCGCTTTCTAGAAAAGTTCTTAGAATTTAATTTTCTACAAATCTAGATTCTTTCGAAATTGGTCCAGCCACCAGGAGATGAGTTTCTATTCTGACTATAATAGTTAAGATTTTAGAATTCTCCGCTTTTATTAACCTCAATATCAAGCTGCATTCAAAATTTCATGTTGATATCATGAATGGAAGTACTATTTTTTTTAGTTTTAAATTTTCATACGACACAATCCATTCGTTAGTTCGATTTAGCGTTATGTACAATTTCGATTAATTTTTCCCATGTAACTTTTTTTTTATCATTCGTAGAGAAATGTCGCATTCTAGAAAAGTTCTTAGAATTTAATTTTCTACAAATCTAGATTCTTTCGAAATTGGTCCAGCCACCAGGAGATGAGTTTCTATTCTGACTATAATAGTTAAGATTTTAGAATTCTCCGCTTTTATTAACCTCAATATCAAGCTGCATTCAAAATTTCATGTTGATATCATGAATGGAAGTACTATTTTTTTTAGTTTTAAATTTTCATACGACACAATCCATTCGTTAGTTCGATTTAGCGTTATGTACAATTTCGATTAATTTTTCCCATGTAACTTTTTTTTTATCATTCGTAGAGAAATGTCGCTTTCTAGAAAAGTTCTTAGAATTTAATTTTCTACAAATCTAGATTCTTTCGAAATTGGTCCAGCCACCAGGAGATGAGTTTCTATTCTGACTATAATAGTTAAGATTTTAGAATTCTCCGCTTTTATTAACCTCAATATCAAGCTGCATTCAAAATTTCATGTTGATATCATGAATGGAAGTACTATTTTTTTTAGTTTTAAATTTTCATACGACACAATCCATTCGTTAGTTCGATTTAGCGTTATGTACAATTTCGATTAATTTTTCCCATGTAACTTTTTTTTTATCATTCGTAGAGAAATGTCGCTTTCTAGAAAAGTTCTTAGAATTTAATTTTCTACAAATCTAGATTCTTTCGAAATTGGTCCAGCCACCAGGAGATGAGTTTCTATTCTGACTATAATAGTTAAGATTTTAGAATTCTCCGCTTTTATTAACCTCAATATCAAGCTGCATTCAAAATTTCATGTTGATATCATGAATGGAAGTACTATTTTTTTTAGTTTTAAATTTTCATACGACACAATCCATTCGTTAGTTCGATTTAGCGTTATGTACAATTTCGATTAATTTTTCCCATGTAACTTTTTTTTTATCATTCGTAGAGAAATGTCGCTTTCTAGAAAAGTTCTTAGAATTTAATTTTCTACAAATCTAGATTCTTTCGAAATTGGTCCAGCCACCAGGAGATGAGTTTCTATTCCAACTATAATAGTTAAGATTTTAGAATTCTCCGCTTTTATTAACCTCAATATCAAGCTGCATTCAAAATTTCATGTTGATATCATGAATGGAAGTACTATTTTTTTTAGTTTTAAATTTTCATACGACACAATCCATTCGTTAGTTCGATTTAGCGTTATGTACAATTTCGATTAATTTTTCCCATGTAACTTTTTTTTTATCATTCGTAGAGAAATGTCGCTTTCTAGAAAAGTTCTTAGAATTTAATTTTCTACAAATCTAGATTCTTTCGAAATTGGTCCAGCCACCAGGAGATGAGTTTCTATTCTGACTATAATAGTTAAGATTTTAGAATTCTCCGCTTTTATTAACCTCAATATCAAGCTGCATTCAAAATTTCATGTTGATATCATGAATGGAAGTACTATTTTTTTTAGTTTTAAATTTTCATACGACACAATCCATTCGTTAGTTCGATTTAGCGTTATGTACAATTTCGATTAATTTTTCCCATGTAACTTTTTTTTTATCATTCGTAGAGAAATGTCGCTTTCTAGAAAAGTTCTTAGAATTTAATTTTCTACAAATCTAGATTCTTTCGAAATTGGTCCAGCCACCAGGAGATGAGTTTCTATTCTGACTATAATAGTTAAGATTTTAGAATTCTCCGCTTTTATTAACCTCAATATCAAGCTGCATTCAAAATATTATGTTGATATCATGAATGGAAGTACTATTTTTTTTAGTTTTAAATTTTCATACGACACAATCCATTCGTTAGTTCGATTTAGCGTTATGTACAATTTCGATTAATTTTTCCCATGTAACTTTTTTTTTATCATTCGTAGAGAAATGTCGCATTCTAGAAAAGTTCTTAGAATTTAATTTTCTACAAATCTAGATTCTTTCGAAATTGGTCCAGCCACCAGGAGATGAGTTTCTATTCTGACTATAATAGTTAAGATTTTAGAATTCTCCGCTTTTATTAACCTCAATATCAAGCTGCATTCAAAATTTCATGTTGATATCATGAATGGAAGTACTATTTTTTTTAGTTTTAAATTTTCATACGACACAATCCATTCGTTAGTTCGATTTAGCATTATGTACAATTTCGATTAATTTTTCCCATGTAACTTTTTTTTTATCATTCGTAGAGAAATGTCGCATTCTAGAAAAGTTCTTAGAATTTAATTTTCTACAAATCTAGATTCTTTCGAAATTGGTCCAGCCACCAGGAGATGAGTTTCTATTCCGACTATAATAGTTAAGATTTTAGAATTCTCCGCTTTTATTAACCTCAATATCAAGCTGCATTCAAAATTTCATGTTGATATCATGAATGGAAGTACTATTTTTTTTAGTTTTAAATTTTCATACGACACAATCCATTCGTTAGTTCGATTTAGCGTTATGTACAATTTCGATTAATTTTTCCCATGTAACTTTTTTTTTAACATTCGTAGAGAAATGTCGCTTTCTAGAAAAGTTCTTAGAATTTAATTTTCTACAAATCTAGATTCTTTCGAAATTGGTCCAGCCACCAGGAGATGAGTTTCTATTCCGACTATAATAGTTAAGATTTTAGAATTCTCCGCTTTTATTAACCTCAATATCAAGCTGCATTCAAAATTTCATGTTGATATCATGAATGGAAGTACTAATTTTTTTAGTTTTAAATTTTCATACGACACAATCCATTCGTTAGTTCGATTTAGCGTTATGTACAATTTCGATTAATTTTTCCCATGTAACTTTTTTTTTATCATTCGTAGAGAAATGTCGCTTTCTAGAAAAGTTCTTAGAATTTAATTTTCTACAAATCTAGATTCTTTCGAAATTGGTCCAGCCACCAGGAGATGAGTTTCTATTCTGACTATAATAGTTAAGATTTTAGAATTCTCCGCTTTTATTAACCTCAATATCAAGCTGCATTCAAAATTTCATGTTGATATCATGAATGGAAGTACTATTTTTTTTAGTTTTAAATTTTCATACGACACAATCCATTCGTTAGTTCGATTTAGCGTTATGTACAATTTCGATTAATTTTTCCCATGTAACTTTTTTTTTATCATTCGTAGAGAAATGTCGCTTTCTAGAAAAGTTCTTAGAATTTAATTTTCTACAAATCTAGATTCTTTCGAAATTGGTCCAGCCACCAGGAGATGAGTTTCTATTCTGACTATAATAGTTAAGATTTTAGAATTCTCCGCTTTTATTAACCTCAATATCAAGCTGCATTCAAAATATTATGTTGATATCATGAATGGAAGTACTATTTTTTTTAGTTTTAAATTTTCATACGACACAATCCATTCGTTAGTTCGATTTAGCGTTATGTACAATTTCGATTAATTTTTCCCATGTAACTTTTTTTTTATCATTCGTAGAGAAATGTCGCATTCTAGAAAAGTTCTTAGAATTTAATTTTCTACAAATCTAGATTCTTTCGAAATTGGTCCAGCCACCAGGAGATGAGTTTCTATTCTGACTATAATAGTTAAGATTTTAGAATTCTCCGCTTTTATTAACCTCAATATCAAGCTGCATTCAAAATTTCATGTTGATATCATGAATGGAAGTACTATTTTTTTTAGTTTTAAATTTTCATACGACACAATCCATTCGTTAGTTCGATTTAGCATTATGTACAATTTCGATTAATTTTTCCCATGTAACTTTTTTTTTATCATTCGTAGAGAAATGTCGCATTCTAGAAAAGTTCTTAGAATTTAATTTTCTACAAATCTAGATTCTTTCGAAATTGGTCCAGCCACCAGGAGATGAGTTTCTATTCCGACTATAATAGTTAAGATTTTAGAATTCTCCGCTTTTATTAACCTCAATATCAAGCTGCATTCAAAATTTCATGTTGATATCATGAATGGAAGTACTATTTTTTTTAGTTTTAAATTTTCATACGACACAATCCATTCGTTAGTTCGATTTAGCGTTATGTACAATTTCGATTAATTTTTCCCATGTAACTTTTTTTTATCATTCGTAGAGAAATGTCGCTTTCTAGAAAAGTTCTTAGAATTTAATTTTCTACAAATCTAGATTCTTTCGAAATTGGTCCAGCCACCAGGAGATGAGTTTCTATTCTGACTATAATAGTTAAGATTTTAGAATTCTCCGCTTTTATTAACCTCAATATCAAGCTGCATTCAAAATTTCATGTTGATATCATGAATGGAAGTACTATTTTTTTTAGTTTTAAATTTTCATACGACACAATCCATTCGTTAGTTCGATTTAGCGTTATGTACAATTTCGATTAATTTTTCCCATGTAACTTTTTTTTTATCATTCGTAGAGAAATGTCGCTTTCTAGAAAAGTTCTTAGAATTTAATTTTCTACAAATCTAGATTCTTTCGAAATTGGTCCAGCCACCAGGAGATGAGTTTCTATTCTGACTATAATAGTTAAGATTTTAGAATTCTCCGCTTTTATTAACCTCAATATCAAGCTGCATTCAAAATTTCATGTTGATATCATGAATGGAAGTACTATTTTTTTTAGTTTTAAATTTTCATACGACACAATCCATTCGTTAGTTCGATTTAGCGTTATGTACAATTTCGATTAATTTTTCCCATGTAACTTTTTTTTTATCATTCGTAGAGAAATGTCGCTTTCTAGAAAAGTTCTTAGAATTTAATTTTCTACAAATCTAGATTCTTTCGAAATTGGTCCAGCCACCAGGAGATGAGTTTCTATTCTGACTATAATAGTTAAGATTTTAGAATTCTCCGCTTTTATTAACCTCAATATCAAGCTGCATTCAAAATTTCATGTTGATATCATGAATGGAAGTACTATTTTTTTTAGTTTTAAATTTTCATACGACACAATCCATTCGTTAGTTCGATTTAGCGTTATGTACAATTTCGATTAATTTTTCCCATGTAACTTTTTTTTTATCATTCGTAGAGAAATGTCGCTTTCTAGAAAAGTTCTTAGAATTTAATTTTCTACAAATCTAGATTCTTTCGAAATTGGTCCAGCCACCAGGAGATGAGTTTCTATTCCAACTATAATAGTTAAGATTTTAGAATTCTCCGCTTTTATTAACCTCAATATCAAGCTGCATTCAAAATTTCATGTTGATATCATGAATGGAAG
Source organism: Nephrotoma appendiculata (assembly GCA_947310385.1). Classification (NCBI taxonomy): domain Eukaryota; kingdom Metazoa; phylum Arthropoda; class Insecta; order Diptera; family Tipulidae; genus Nephrotoma; species Nephrotoma appendiculata. Next base: position 30,827 of record CAMZJQ010000196.1, on the reverse strand, counting down.
TACTATTTTTTTTAGTTTTAAATTTTCATACGACACAATCCATTCGTTAGTTCGATTTAGCGTTATGTACAATTTCGATTAATTTTTCCCATGTAACTTTTTTTTTATCATTCGTAGAGAAATGTCGCTTTCTAGAAAAGTTCTTAGAATTTAATTTTCTACAAATCTAGATTCTTTCGAAATTGGTCCAGCCACCAGGAGATGAGTTTCTATTCTGACTATAATAGTTAAGATTTTAGAATTCTCCGCTTTTATTAACCTCAATATCAAGCTGCATTCAAAATTTCATGTTGATATCATGAATGGAAGTACTATTTTTTTTAGTTTTAAATTTTCATACGACACAATCCATTCGTTAGTTCGATTTAGCGTTATGTACAATTTCGATTAATTTTTCCCATGTAACTTTTTTTTTATCATTCGTAGAGAAATGTCGCTTTCTAGAAAAGTTCTTAGAATTTAATTTTCTACAAATCTAGATTCTTTCGAAATTGGTCCAGCCACCAGGAGATGAGTTTCTATTCTGACTATAATAGTTAAGATTTTAGAATTCTCCGCTTTTATTAACCTCAATATCAAGCTGCATTCAAAATATTATGTTGATATCATGAATGGAAGTACTATTTTTTTTAGTTTTAAATTTTCATACGACACAATCCATTCGTTAGTTCGATTTAGCGTTATGTACAATTTCGATTAATTTTTCCCATGTAACTTTTTTTTTATCATTCGTAGAGAAATGTCGCATTCTAGAAAAGTTCTTAGAATTTAATTTTCTACAAATCTAGATTCTTTCGAAATTGGTCCAGCCACCAGGAGATGAGTTTTAAGATTTTAGAATTCTCCGCTTTTATTAACCTCAATATCAAGCTGCATTCAAAATTTCATGTTGATATCATGAATGGAAGTACTAATTTTTTTAGTTTTAAATTTTCATACGACACAATCCATTCGTTAGTTCGATTTAGCGTTATGTACAATTTCGATTAATTTTTCCCATGTAACTTTTTTTTTTATCATTCGTAGAGAAATGTCGCTTTCTAGAAAAGTTCTTAGAATTTAATTTTCTACAAATCTAGATTCTTTCGAAATTGGTCCAGCCACCAGGAGATGAGTTTCTATTCTGACTATAATAGTTAAGATTTTAGAATTCTCCGCTTTTATTAACCTCAATATCAAGCTGCATTCAAAATTTCATGTTGATATCATGAATGGAAGTACTATTTTTTTTAGTTTTAAATTTTCATACGACACAATCCATTCGTTAGTTCGATTTAGCGTTATGTACAATTTCGATTAATTTTTCCCATGTAACTTTTTTTTTTATCATTCGTAGAGAAATGTCGCATTCTAGAAAAGTTCTTAGAATTTAATTTTCTACAAATCTAGATTCTTCGAAATTGGTCCAGCCACCAGGAGATGAGTTTCTTTTCCGACTATAATAGTTAAGATTTTAGAATTCTCCGCTTTTATTAACCTCAATATCAAGCTGCATTCAAAATTTCATGTTGATATCATGAATGGAAGTACTAATTTTTTTAGTTTTAAATTTTCATACGACACAATCCATTCGTTAGTTCGATTTAGCGTTATGTACAATACAATTTCGATTAATTTTTCCCATGTAACTTTTTTTTTATCATTCGTAGAGAAATGTCGCTTTCTAGAAAAGTTCTTAGAATTTAATTTTCTACAAATCTAGATTCTTTCGAAATTGGTCCAGCCACCAGGAGATGAGTTTCTATTCTGACTATAATAGTTAAGATTTTAGAATTCTCCGCTTTTATTAACCTCAATATCAAGCTGCATTCAAAATTTCATGTTGATATCATGAATGGAAGTACTATTTTTTTTAGTTTTAAATTTTCATACGACACAATCCATTCGTTAGTTCGATTTAGCGTTATGTACAATTTCGATTAATTTTTCCCATGTAACTTTTTTTTTATCATTCGTAGAGAAATGTCGCTTTCTAGAAAAGTTCTTAGAATTTAATTTCCTACAAATCTAGATTCTTTCGAAATTGGTCCAGCCACCAGGAGATGAGTTTCTATTCTGACTATAATAGTTAAGATTTTAGAATTCTCCGCTTTTATTAACCTCAATATCAAGCTGCATTCAAAATTTCATGTTGATATCATGAATGGAAGTACTATTTTTTTTTAGTTTTAAATTTTCATACGACACAATCCATTCGATAGTTCGATTTAGCGTTATGTACAATTTCGATTAATTTTTCCCATGTAACTTTTTTTTTTATCATTCGTAGAGAAATGTCGCATTCTAGAAAAGTTCTTAGAATTTAATTTTCTACAAATCTAGATTCTTTCGAAATTGGTCCAGCCACCAGGAGATGAGTTTTCTTTTCCGACTATAATAGTTAAGATTTTAGAATTCTCCGCTTTTATTAACCTCAATATCAAGCTGCATTCAAAATTTCATGTTGATATCATGAATGGAAGTACTAATTTTTTTAGTTTTAAATTTTCATACGACACAATCCATTCGTTAGTTCGATTTAGCGTTATGTACAATACAATTTCGATTAATTTTTCCCATGTAACTTTTTTTTTATCATTCGTAGAGAAATGTCGCTTTCTAGAAAAGTTCTTAGAATTTAATTTTCTACAAATCTAGATTCTTTCGAAATTGGTCCAGCCACCAGGAGATGAGTTTCTATTCTGACTATAATAGTTAAGATTTTAGAATTCTCCGCTTTTATTAACCTCAATATCAAGCTGCATTCAAAATTTCATGTTGATATCATGAATGGAAGTACTATTTTTTTTAGTTTTAAATTTTCATACGACACAATCCATTCGTTAGTTCGATTTAGCGTTATGTACAATTTCGATTAATTTTTCCCATGTAACTTTTTTTTTATCATTCGTAGAGAAATGTCGCTTTCTAGAAAAGTTCTTAGAATTTAATTTTCTACAAAATCTAGATTCTTTCGAAATTGGTCCAGCCACCAGGAGATGAGTTTCTATTCTGACTATAATAGTTAAGATTTTAGAATTCTCCGCTTTTATTAACCTCAATATCAAGCTGCATTCAAAATTTCATGTTGATATCATGAATGGAAGTACTATTTTTTTTAGTTTTTAAATTTTCATACGACACAATCCATTCGTTAGTTCGATTTAGCGTTATGTACAATTTCGATTAATTTTTCCCATGTAACTTTTTTTTTTATCATTCGTAGAGAAATGTCGCTTTCTAGAAAAGTTCTTAGAATTTAATTCCTACAAATCTAGATTCTTTCGAAATTGGTCCAGCCACCAGGAGATGAGTTTCTATTCTGACTATAATAGTTAAGATTTTAGAATTCTCCGCTTTTTATTACCTCAATATCAAGCTGCATTCAAAATTTCATGTTGATATCTGAATGGAAGTACTATTTTTTTTAGTTTTAAATTTTCATACGACACAATCCATTCGTTAGTTCGATTTAGCGTTATGTACAATTTCGATTAATTTTTCCCATGTAACTTTTTTTTTTATCATTCGTAGAGGAAATGTCGCATTCTAGAAAAGTTCTTAGAATTTAATTTTCTACAAATCTAGATTCTTTCGAATTGGTCCAGCCACCAGGAGATGAGTTTCTTTTCCGACTATAATAGTTAAGATTTTAGAATTCTCCGCTTTTATTAACCTCAATATCAAGCTGCATTCAAAATTTCATGTTGATATCATGAATGGAAGTACTAATTTTTTTTAGTTTTAAATTTTCATACGACACAATCCATTCGTTAGTTCGATTTAGCGTTATGTACAATACAATTTCGATTAATTTTTCCCATGTAACTTTTTTTTATCATTCGTAGAGAAATGTCGCTTTCTAGAAAAGTTCTTAGAATTTAATTTTCTACAAATCTAGATTCTTTCGAAATTGGTCCAGCCACCAGGAGATGAGTTTCTATTCTGACTATAATAGTTAAGATTTTAGAATTCTCCGCTTTTATTAACCTCAATATCAAGCTGCATTCAAAATTTCATGTTGATATCATGAATGGAAGTACTATTTTTTTTAGTTTTAAATTTTCATACGACACAATCCATTCGTTAGTTCGATTTAGCGTTATGTACAATTTCGATTAATTTTTCCCATGTAACTTTTTTTTTATCATTCGTAGAAAAATGTCGCTTTCTAGAAAAGTTCTTAGAATTTAATTTTCTACAAATCTAGATTCTTTCGAAATTGGTCCAGCCACCAGGAGATGAGTTTCTATTCTGACTATAATAGTTAAGATTTTAGAATTCTCCGCTTTTATTAACCTCAACATCAAGCTGCATTCAAAATTTCATGTTGATATCATGAATGGAAGTACTATTTTTTTAGTTTTAAATTTTCATACGACACAATCCATTCGTTAGTTCGATTTAGCGTTATGTACAATTTCGATTAATTTTTCCCATGTAACTTTTTTTTATCATTCGTAGAGAAATGTCGCTTTCTAGAAAAGTTCTTAGAATTTAATTTCCTACAAATCTAGATTCTTTCGAAATTGGTCCAGCCACCAGGAGATGAGTTTCTATTCTGACTATAATAGTTAAGATTTTAGAATTCTCCGCTTTTATTAACCTCAATATCAAGCTGCATTCAAAATTTCATGTTGATATCATGAATGGAAGTACTATTTTTTTTAGTTTTAAATTTTCATACGACACAATCCATTCGTTAGTTCGATTTAGCGTTATGTACAATTTCGATTAATTTTTCCCATGTAACTTTTTTTTTATCATTCGTAGAGAAATGTCGCATTCTAGAAAAGTTCTTAGAATTTAATTTTCTACAAATCTAGATTCTTTCGAAATTGGTCCAGCCACCAGGAGATGAGTTTCTTTTCCGACTATAATAGTTAAGATTTTAGAATTCTCCGCTTTTATTAACCTCAATATCAAGCTGCATTCAAAATTTCATGTTGATATCATGAATGGAAGTACTAATTTTTTTAGTTTTAAATTTCATACGACACAATCCATTCGTTAGTTCGATTTAGCATTATGTACATACAATTTCGATTAATTTTTCCCATGTAACTTTTTTTTTATCATTCGTAGAGAAATGTCGCTTTCTAGAAAAGTTCTTAGAATTTAATTTTCTACAAATCTAGATTCTTTCGAAATTGGTCCAGCCACCAGGAGATGAGTTTCTATTCTGACTATAATAGTTAAGATTTTAGAATTCTCCGCTTTTATTAACCTCAATATCAAGCTGCATTCAAATTTCATGTTGATATCATGAATGGAAGTACTATTTTTTTTAGTTTTAAATTTTCATACGACACAATCCATTCGTTAGTTCGATTTAGCGTTATGTACAATTTCGATTAATTTTTCCCATGTAACTTTTTTTTTATCATTCGTAGAGAAATGTCGTTTTCTAGAAAAGTTCTTAGAATTTAATTTTCTACAAATCTAGATTCTTTCGAAATTGGTCCAGCCACCAGGAGATGAGTTTCTATTCTGACTATAATAGTTAAGATTTTAGAATTCTCCGCTTTTATTAACCTCAATATCAAGCTGCATTCAAAATTTCATGTTGATATCATGAATGGAAGTACTATTTTTTTTAGTTTTAAATTTTCATACGACACAATCCATTCGTTAGTTCGATTTAGCGTTATGTACAATTTCGATTAATTTTTCCCATGTAACTTTTTTTTTATCATTCGTAGAGAAATGTCGCTTTCTAGAAAAGTTCTTAGAATTTAATTTCCTACAAATCTAGATTCTTTCGAAATTGGTCCAGCCACCAGGAGATGAGTTTCTATTCTGACTATAATAGTTAAGATTTTAGAATTCTCCGCTTTTATTAACCTCAATATCAAGCTGCATTCAAAATTTCATGTTGATATCATGAATGGAAGTACTATTTTTTTTAGTTTTAAATTTTCATACGACACAATCCATTCGTTAGTTCGATTTAGCGTTATGTACAATTTCGATTAATTTTTCCATGTAACTTTTTTTTTTATCATTCGTAGAGAAATGTCGCATTCTAGAAAAGTTCTTAGAATTTAATTTTCTACAAATCTAGATTCTTTCGAAATTGGTCCAGCCACCAGGAGATGAGTTTCTTTTCCGACTATAATAGTTAAGATTTTAGAATTCTCCGCTTTTATTAACCTCAATATCAAGCTGCATTCAAAATTTCATGTTGATATCATGAATGGAAGTACTAATTTTTTTAGTTTTAATTTTCATACGACACAATCCATTCGTTAGTTCGATTTAGCGTTATGTACAATTTCGATTAATTTTTCCCATGTAACTTTTTTTTTATCATTCGTAGAGAAATGTCGCTTTCTAGAAAAGTTCTTAGAATTTAATTTTCTACAAATCTAGATTCTTTCGAAATTGGTCCAGCCACCAGGAGATGAGTTTCTATTCTGACTATAATAGTTAAGATTTTAGAATTCTCCGCTTTTATTAACCTCAATATCAAGCTGCATTCAAAATTTCATGTTGATATCATGAATGGAAGTACTATTTTTTTTAGTTTTAAATTTTCATACGACACAATCCATTCGGTTAGTTCGATTTAGCGTTATGTACAATTTCGATTAATTTTTCCCATGTAACTTTTTTTTTATCATTCGTAGAGAAATGTCGCTTTCTAGAAAAGTTCTTAGAATTTAATTTTCTACAAATCTAGATTCTTTCGAAATTGGTCCAGCCACCAGGAGATGAGTTTCTATTCTGACTATAATAGTTAAGATTTTAGAATTCTCCGCTTTTATTAACCTCAATATCAAGCTGCATTCAAAATTTCATGTTGATATCATGAATGGAAGTACTATTTTTTTTAGTTTTAAATTTTCATACGACACAATCCATTCGTTAGTTCGATTTAGCGTTATGTACAATTTCGATTAATTTTTCCCATGTAACTTTTTTTTTATCATTCGTAGAGAAATGTCGCATTCTAGAAAAGTTCTTAGAATTTAATTTTCTACAAATCTAGATTCTTTCGAAATTGGTCCAGCCACCAGGAGATGAGTTTCTATTCTGACTATAATAGTTAAGATTTTAGAATTCTCCGCTTTTATTAACCTCAATATCAAGCTGCATTCAAAATTTCATGTTGATATCATGAATGGAAGTACTATTTTTTTTAGTTTTAAATTTTCATACGACACAATCCATTCGTTAGTTCGATTTAGCGTTATGTACAATTTCGATTAATTTTTCCCATGTAACTTTTTTTTTATCATTCGTAGAGAAATGTCGCATTCTAGAAAAGTTCTTAGAATTTAATTTTCTACAAATCTAGATTCTTTCGAAATTGGTCCAGCCACCAGGAGATGAGTTTCTATTCCGACTATAATAGTTAAGATTTTAGAATTCTCCGCTTTTATTAACCTCAATATCAAGCTGCATTCAAAATTTCATGTTGATATCATGAATGGAAGTACTATTTTTTTTAGTTTTAAATTTTCATACGACACAATCCATTCGTTAGTTCGATTTAGCGTTATGTACAATTTCGATTAATTTTTCCCATGTAACTGTTTTTTTATCATTCGTAGAGAAATGTCGCATTCTAGAAAAGTTCTTAGAATTTAATTTTCTACAAATCTAGATTCTTTCGAAATTGGTCCAGCCACCAGGAGATGAGTTTCTATTCTGACTATAATAGTTAAGATTTTAGAATTCTCCGCTTTTATTAACCTCAATATCAAGCTGCATTCAAAATTTCATGTTGATATCATGAATGGAAGTACTATTTTTTTTAGTTTTAAATTTTCATACGACACAATCCATTCGTTAGTTCGATTTAGCGTTATGTACAATTTCGATTAATTTTTCCCATGTAACTTTTTTTTTATCATTCGTAGAGAAATGTCGCTTTCTAGAAAAGTTCTTAGAATTTAATTTTCTACAAATCTAGATTCTTTCGAAATTGGTCCAGCCACCAGGAGATGAGTTTCTATTCTGACTATAATAGTTAAGATTTTAGAATTCTCCGCTTTTATTAACCTCAATATCAAGCTGCATTCAAAATTTCATGTTGATATCATGAATGGAAGTACTATTTTTTTTAGTTTTAAATTTTCATACGACACAATCCATTCGTTAGTTCGATTTAGCGTTATGTACAATTTCGATTAATTTTTCCCATGTAACTTTTTTTTTATCATTCGTAGAGAAATGTCGCATTCTAGAAAAGTTCTTAGAATTTAATTTTCTACAAATCTAGATTCTTTCGAAATTGGTCCAGCCACCAGGAGATGAGTTTCTATTCTGACTATAATAGTTAAGATTTTAGAATTCTCCGCTTTTATTAACCTCAATATCAAGCTGCATTCAAAATTTCATGTTGATATCATGAATGGAAGTACTATTTTTTTTAGTTTTAAATTTTCATACGACACAATCCATTCGTTAGTTCGATTTAGCGTTATGTACAATTTCGATTAATTTTTCCCATGTAACTTTTTTTTTATCATTCCTAGAGAAATGTCGCTTTCTAGAAAAGTTCTTAGAATTTAATTTTCTACAAATCTAGATTCTTTCGAAATTGGTCCAGCCACCAGGAGATGAGTTTCTATTCTGACTATAATAGTTAAGATTTTAGAATTCTCCGCTTTTATTAACCTCAATATCAAGCTGCATTCAAAATTTCATGTTGATATCATGAATGGAAGTACTATTTTTTTTAGTTTTAAATTTTCATACGACACAATCCATTCGTTAGTTCGATTTAGCGTTATGTACAATTTCGATTAATTTTTCCCATGTAACTTTTTTTTTTATCATTCGTAGAGAAATGTCGCATTCTAGAAAAGTTCTTAGAATTTAATTTTCTACAAATCTAGATTCTTTCGAAATTGGTCCAGCCACCAGGAGATGAGTTTCTATTCTGACTATAATAGTTAAGATTTTAGAATTCTCCGCTTTTATTAACCTCAATATCAAGCTGCATTCAAAATTTCATGTTGATATCATGAATGGAAGTACTATTTTTTTTAGTTTTAAATTTTCATACGACACAATCCATTCGTTAGTTCGATTTAGCGTTATGTACAATTTCGATTAATTTTTCCCATGTAACTTTTTTTTTATCATTCGTAGAGAAATGTCGCATTCTAAAAAAGTTCTTCGAATTTAATTTTCTACAAATCTAGATTCTTTCGAAATTGGTCCAGCCACCAGGAGATGAGTTTCTATTCTGACTATAATAGTTAAGATTTTAGAATTCTCCGCTTTTATTAACCTCAATATCAAGCTGCATTCAAAATTTCATGTTGATATCATGAATGGAAGTACTATTTTTTTTAGTTTTAAATTTTCATACGACACAATCCATTCGTTAGTTCGATTTAGCGTTATGTACAATTTCGATTAATTTTTCCCATGTAACTTTTTTTTTATCATTCGTAGAGAAATGTCGCATTCTAGAAAAGTTCTTAGAATTTAATTTTCTACAAATCTAGATTCTTTCGAAATTGGTCCAGCCACCAGGAGATGAGTTTCTATTCTGACTATAATAGTTAAGATTTTAGAATTCTTCGCTTTTATTAACCTCAATATCAAGCTGCATTCAAAATTTCATGTTGATATCATGAATGGAAGTACTATTTTTTTTAGTTTTAAATTTTCATACGACACAATCCATTCGTTAGTTCGATTTAGCGTTATGTACAATTTCGATTAATTTTTCCCATGTAACTTTTTTTTTATCATTCGTAGAGAAATGTCGCTTTCTAGAAAAGTTCTTAGAATTTAATTTTCTACAAATCTAGATTCTTTCGAAATTGGTCCAGCCACCAGGAGATGAGTTTCTATTCTGACTATAATAGTTAAGATTTTAGAATTCTCCGCTTTTATTAACCTCAATATCAAGCTGCATTCAAAATTTCATGTTGATATCATGAATGGAAGTACTATTTTTTTTAGTTTTAAATTTTCATACGACACAATCCATTCGTTAGTTCGATTTAGCGTTATGTACAATTTCGATTAATTTTTCCCATGTAACTTTTTTTTTATCATTCGTAGAGAAATGTCGCTTTCTAGAAAAGTTCTTAGAATTTAATTTTCTACAAATCTAGATTCTTTCGAAATTGGTCCAGCCACCAGGAGATGAGTTTCTATTCTGACTATAATAGTTAAGATTTTAGAATTCTCCGCTTTTATTAACCTCAATATCAAGCTGCATTCAAAATTTCATGTTGATATCATGAATGGAAGTACTATTTTTTTTAGTTTTAAATTTTCATACGACACAATCCATTCGTTAGTTCGATTTAGCGTTATGTACAATTTCGATTAATTTTTCCCATGTAACTTTTTTTTTATCATTCGTAGAGAAATGTCGCATTCTAGAAAAGTTCTTAGAATTTAATTTTCTACAAATCTAGATTCTTTCGAAATTGGTCCAGCCACCAGGAGATGAGTTTCTATTCCGACTATAATAGTTAAGATTTTAGAATTCTCCGCTTTTATTAACCTCAATATCAAGCTGCATTCAAAATTTCATGTTGATATCATGAATGGAAGTACTAATTTTTTTAGTTTTAAATTTTCATACGACACAATCCATTCGTTAGTTCGATTTAGCGTTATGTACAATTTCGATTAATTTTTCCCATGTAACTTTTTTTTTATCATTCGTAGAGAAATGTCGCATTCTAGAAAAGTTCTTAGAATTTAATTTTCTACAAATCTAGATTCTTTCGAAATTGGTCCAGCCACCAGGAGATGAGTTTCTATTCTGACTATAATAGTTAAGATTTTAGAATTCTCCGCTTTTATTAACCTCAATATCAAGCTGCATTCAAAATTTCATGTTGATATCATGAATGGAAGTACTATTTTTTTTAGTTTTAGATTTTCATACGACACAATCCATTCGTTAGTTCGATTTAGCGTTATGTACAATTTCGATTAATTTTTCCCATGTAACTTTTTTTTTATCATTCGTAGAGAAATGTCGCTTTCTAGAAAAGTTCTTAGAATTTAATTTTCTACAAATCTAGATTCTTTCGAAATTGGTCCAGCCACCAGGAGATGAGTTTCTATTCCGACTATAATAGTTAAGATTTTAGAATTCTCCGCTTTTATTAACCTCAATATCAAGCTGCATTCAAAATTTCATGTTGATATCATGAATGGAAGTACTAATTTTTTTAGTTTTAAATTTTCATACGACACAATCCATTCGTTAGTTCGATTTAGCGTTATGTACAATTTCGATTAATTTTTCCCATGTAACTTTTTTTTTATCATTCGTAGAGAAATGTCGCTTTCTAGAAAAGTTCTTAGAACTTAATTTTCTACAAATCTAGATTCTTTCGAAATTGGTCCAGCCACCAGGAGATGAGTTTCTATTCTGACTATAATAGTTAAGATTTTAGAATTCTCCGCTTTTATTAACCTCAATATCAAGCTGCATTCAAAATTTCATGTTGATATCATGAATGGAAGTACTATTTTTTTTAGTTTTAAATTTTCATACGACACAATCCATTCGTTAGTTCGATTTAGCGTTATGTACAATTTCGATTAATTTTTCCCATGTAACTTTTTTTTTATCATTCGTAGAGAAATGTCGCTTTCTAGAAAAGTTCTTAGAATTTAATTTTCTACAAATCTAGATTCTTTCGAAATTGGTCCAGCCACCAGGAGATGAGTTTCTATTCTGACTATAATAGTTAAGATTTTAGAATTCTCCGCTTTTATTAACCTCAATATCAAGCTGCATTCAAAATTTCATGTTGATATCATGAATGGAAGTACTATTTTTTTTAGTTTTAAATTTTCATACGACACAATCCATTCGTTAGTTCGATTTAGCGTTATGTACAATTTCGATTAATTTTTCCCATGTAACTTTTTTTTTATCATTCGTAGAGAAATGTCGCTTTCTAGAAAAGTTCTTAGAATTTAATTTTCTACAAATCTAGATTCTTTCGAAATTGGTCCAGCCACCAGGAGATGAGTTTCTATTCTGACTATAATAGTTAAGATTTTAGAATTCTCCGCTTTTATTAACCTCAATATCAAGCTGCATTCAAAATTTCATGTTGATATCATGAATGGAAGTACTATTTTTTTTAGTTTTAAATTTTCATACGACACAATCCATTCGTTAGTTCGATTTAGCGTTATGTACAATTTCGATTAATTTTTCCCATGTAACTTTTTTTTATCATTCGTAGAGAAATGTCGCTTTCTAGAAAAGTTCTTAGAATTTAATTTTCTACAAATCTAGATTCTTTCGAAATTGGTCCAGCCACCAGGAGATGAGTTTCTATTCCAACTATAATAGTTAAGATTTTAGAATTCTCCGCTTTTATTAACCTCAATATCAAGCTGCATTCAAAATTTCATGTTGATATCATGAATGGAAGTACTATTTTTTTTAGTTTTAAATTTTCATACGACACAATCCATTCGTTAGTTCGATTTAGCGTTATGTACAATTTCGATTAATTTTTCCCATGTAACTTTTTTTTTATCATTCGTAGAGAAATGTCGCTTTCTAGAAAAGTTCTTAGAATTTAATTTTCTACAAATCTAGATTCTTTCGAAATTGGTCCAGCCACCAGGAGATGAGTTTCTATTCTGACTATAATAGTTAAGATTTTAGAATTCTCCGCTTTTATTAACCTCAATATCAAGCTGCATTCAAAATTTCATGTTGATATCATGAATGGAAGTACTATTTTTTTTAGTTTTAAATTTTCATACGACACAATCCATTCGTTAGTTCGATTTAGCGTTATGTACAATTTCGATTAATTTTTCCCATGTAACTTTTTTTTTATCATTCGTAGAGAAATGTCGCTTTCTAGAAAAGTTCTTAGAATTTAATTTTCTACAAATCTAGATTCTTTCGAAATTGGTCCAGCCACCAGGAGATGAGTTTCTATTCTGACTATAATAGTTAAGATTTTAGAATTCTCCGCTTTTATTAACCTCAATATCAAGCTGCATTCAAAATTTCATGTTGATATCATGAATGGAAGTACTATTTTTTTTAGTTTTAAATTTTCATACGACACAATCCATTCGTTAGTTCGATTTAGCGTTATGTACAATTTCTATTAATTTTTCCCATGTAACTTTTTTTTTATCATTCGTAGAGAAATGTCGCATTCTAGAAAAGTTCTTAGAATTTAATTTTCTACAAATCTAGATTCTTTCGAAATTGGTCCAGCCACCAGGAGATGAGTTTCTATTCTGACTATAATAGTTAAGATTTTAGAATTCTCCGCTTTTATTAACCTCAATATCAAGCTGCATTCAAAATTTCATGTTGATATCATGAATGGAAGTACTATTTTTTTTAGTTTTAAATTTTCATACGACACAATCCATTCGTTAGTTCGATTTAGCATTATGTACAATTTCGATTAATTTTTCCCATGTAACTTTTTTTTTTATCATTCGTAGAGAAATGTCGCATTCTAGAAAAGTTCTTAGAATTTAATTTTCTACAAATCTAGATTCTTTCGAAATTGGTCCAGCCACCAGGAGATGAGTTTCTATTCCGACTATAATAGTTAAGATTTTAGAATTCTCCGCTTTTATTAACCTCAATATCAAGCTGCATTCAAAATTTCATGTTGATATCATGAATGGAAGTACTATTTTTTTTAGTTTTAAATTTTCATACGACACAATCCATTCGTTAGTTCGATTTAGCGTTATGTACAATTTCGATTAATTTTTCCCATGTAACTTTTTTTTTATCATTCGTAGAGAAATGTCGCTTTCTAGAAAAGTTCTTAGAATTTAATTTTCTACAAATCTAGATTCTTTCGAAATTGGTCCAGCCACCAGGAGATGAGTTTCTATTCTGACTATAATAGTTAAGATTTTAGAATTCTCCGCTTTTATTAACCTCAATATCAAGCTGCATTCAAAATTTCATGTTGATATCATGAATGGAAGTACTATTTTTTTTAGTTTTAAATTTTCATACGACACAATCCATTCGTTAGTTCGATTTAGCGTTATGTACAATTTCGATTAATTTTTCCCATGTAACTTTTTTTTTATCATTCGTAGAGAAATGTCGCATTCTAGAAAAGTTCTTAGAATTTAATTTTCTACAAATCTAGATTCTTTCGAAATTGGTCCAGCCACCAGGAGATGAGTTTCTATTCTGACTATAATAGTTAAGATTTTAGAATTCTCCGCTTTTATTAACCTCAATATCAAGCTGCATTCAAAATTTCATGTTGATATCATGAATGGAAGTACTATTTTTTTTAGTTTTAAATTTTCATACGACACAATCCATTCGTTAGTTCGATTTAGCGTTATGTACAATTTCGATTAATTTTTCCCATGTAACTTTTTTTTTATCATTCGTAGAGAAATGTCGCTTTCTAGAAAAGTTCTTAGAATTTAATTTTCTACAAATCTAGATTCTTTCGAAATTGGTCCAGCCACCGGGAGATGAGTTTCTATTCTGACTATAATAGTTAAGATTTTAGAATTCTCCGCTTTTATTAACCTCAATATCAAGCTGCATTCAAAATTTCATGTTGATATCATGAATGGAAGTACTATTTTTTTTAGTTTTAAATTTTCATACGACACAATCCATTCGTTAGTTCGATTTAGCGTTATGTACAATTTCGATTAATTTTTCCCATGTAACTTTTTTTTTATCATTCGTAGAGAAATGTCGCATTCTAGAAAAGTTCTTAGAATTTAATTTTCTACAAATCTAGATTCTTTCGAAATTGGTCCAGCCACCAGGAGATGAGTTTCTATTCTGACTATAATAGTTAAGATTTTAGAATTCTCCGCTTTTATTAACCTCAATATCAAGCTGCATTCAAAATTTCATGTTGATATCATGAATGGAAGTACTATTTTTTTTAGTTTTAAATTTTCATACGACACAATCCATTCGTTAGTTCGATTTAGCGTTATGTACAATTTCGATTAATTTTTCCCATGTAACTTTTTTTTTATCATTCGTAGAGAAATGTCGCTTTCTAGAAAAGTTCTTAGAATTTAATTTTCTACAAATCTAGATTCTTTCGAAATTGGTCCAGCCACCAGGAGATGAGTTTCTATTCTGACTATAATAGTTAAGATTTTAGAATTCTCCGCTTTTATTAACCTCAATATCAAGCTGCATTCAAAATTTCATGTTGATATCATGAATGGAAGTACTATTTTTTTTAGTTTTAAATTTTCATACGACACAATCCATTCGTTAGTTCGATTTAGCGTTATGTACAATTTCGATTAATTTTTCCCATGTAACTTTTTTTTTATCATTCGTAGAGAAATGTCGCATTCTAGAAAAGTTCTTAGAATTTAATTTTCTACAAATCTAGATTCTTTCGAAATTGGTCCAGCCACCAGGAGATGAGTTTCTATTCTGACTATAATAGTTAAGATTTTAGAATTCTCCGCTTTTATTAACCTCAATATCAAGCTGCATTCAAAATTTCATGTTGATATCATGAATGGAAGTACTATTTTTTTTAGTTTTAAATTTTCATACGACACAATCCATTCGTTAGTTCGATTTAGCGTTATGTACAATTTCGATTAATTTTTCCCATGTAACTTTTTTTTTATCATTCGTAGAGAAATGTCGCTTTCTAGAAAAGTTCTTAGAATTTAATTTTCTACAAATCTAGATTCTTTCGAAATTGGTCCAGCCACCAGGAGATGAGTTTCTATTCTGACTATAATAGTTAAGATTTTAGAATTCTCCGCTTTTATTAACCTCAATATCAAGCTGCATTCAAAATTTCATGTTGATATCATGAATGGAAGTACTATTTTTTTTAGTTTTAAATTTTCATACGACACAATCCATTCGTTAGTTCGATTTAGCGTTATGTACAATTTCGATTAATTTTTCCCATGTAACTTTTTTTTTATCATTCGTAGAGAAATGTCGCATTCTAGAAAAGTTCTTAGAATTTAATTTT
Organism: Nephrotoma appendiculata; assembly: GCA_947310385.1. NCBI lineage: Eukaryota > Metazoa > Arthropoda > Insecta > Diptera > Tipulidae > Nephrotoma > Nephrotoma appendiculata. The sequence continues at coordinate 14,907 of CAMZJQ010000196.1, read as the reverse complement.
CTACAAATCTAGATTCTTTCGAAATTGGTCCAGCCACCAGGAGATGAGTTTCTATTCTGACTATAATAGTTAAGATTTTAGAATTCTCCGCTTTTATTAACCTCAATATCAAGCTGCATTCAAAATTTCATGTTGATATCATGAATGGAAGTACTATTTTTTTTAGTTTTAAATTTTCATACGACACAATCCATTCGTTAGTTCGATTTAGCGTTATGTACAATTTCGATTAATTTTTCCCATGTAACTTTTTTTTTATCATTCGTAGAGAAATGTCGCATTCTAGAAAAGTTCTTAGAATTTAATTTTCTACAAATCTAGATTCTTTCGAAATTGGTCCAGCCACCAGGAGATGAGTTTCTATTCTGACTATAATAGTTAAGATTTTAGAATTCTCCGCTTTTATTAACCTCAATATCAAGCTGCATTCAAAATTTCATGTTGATATCATGAATGGAAGTACTATTTTTTTTAGTTTTAAATTTTCATACGACACAATCCATTCGTTAGTTCGATTTAGCGTTATGTACAATTTCGATTAATTTTTCCCATGTAACTTTTTTTTTATCATTCGTAGAGAAATGTCGCTTTCTAGAAAAGTTCTTAGAATTTAATTTTCTACAAATCTAGATTCTTTCGAAATTGGTCCAGCCACCAGGAGATGAGTTTCTATTCTGACTATAATAGTTAAGATTTTAGAATTCTCCGCTTTTATTAACCTCAATATCAAGCTGCATTCAAAATTTCATGTTGATATCATGAATGGAAGTACTATTTTTTTTAGTTTTAAATTTTCATACGACACAATCCATTCGTTAGTTCGATTTAGCGTTATGTACAATTTCGATTAATTTTTCCCATGTAACTTTTTTTTTATCATTCGTAGAGAAATGTCGCATTCTAGAAAAGTTCTTAGAATTTAATTTTCTACAAATCTAGATTCTTTCGAAATTGGTCCAGCCACCAGGAGATGAGTTTCTATTCTGACTATAATAGTTAAGATTTTAGAATTCTCCGCTTTTATTAACCTCAATATCAAGCTGCATTCAAAATTTCATGTTGATATCATGAATGGAAGTACTATTTTTTTTAGTTTTAAATTTTCATACGACACAATCCATTCGTTAGTTCGATTTAGCGTTATGTACAATTTCGATTAATTTTTCCCATGTAACTTTTTTTTTATCATTCCTAGAGAAATGTCGCATTCTAGAAAAGTTCTTAGAATTTAATTTTCTACAAATCTAGATTCTTTCGAAATTGGTCCAGCCACCAGGAGATGAGTTTCTATTCCGACTATAATAGTTAAGATTTTAGAATTCTCCGCTTTTATTAACCTCAATATCAAGCTGCATTCAAAATTTCATGTTGATATCATGAATGGAAGTACTATTTTTTTTAGTTTTAAATTTTCATACGACACAATCCATTCGTTAGTTCGATTTAGCGTTATGTACAATTTCGATTAATTTTTCCCATGTAACTTTTTTTTTATCATTCGTAGAGAAATGTCGCTTTCTAGAAAAGTTCTTAGAATTTAATTTTCTACAAATCTAGATTCTTTCGAAATTGGTCCAGCCACCAGGAGATGAGTTTCTATTCTGACTATAATAGTTAAGATTTTAGAATTCTCCGCTTTTATTAACCTCAATATCAAGCTGCATTCAAAATTTCATGTTGATATCATGAATGGAAGTACTATTTTTTTTAGTTTTAAATTTTCATACGACACAATCCATTCGTTAGTTCGATTTAGCGTTATGTACAATTTCGATTAATTTTTCCCATGTAACTTTTTTTTTATCATTCGTAGAGAAATGTCGCATTCTAGAAAAGTTCTTAGAATTTAATTTTCTACAAATCTAGATTCTTTCGAAATTGGTCCAGCCACCAGGAGATGAGTTTCTATTCTGACTATAATAGTTAAGATTTTAGAATTCTCCGCTTTTATTAACCTCAATATCAAGCTGCATTCAAAATTTCATGTTGATATCATGAATGGAAGTACTATTTTTTTTAGTTTTAAATTTTCATACGACACAATCCATTCGTTAGTTCGATTTAGCGTTATGTACAATTTCGATTAATTTTTCCCATGTAACTTTTTTTTTATCATTCGTAGAGAAATGTCGCTTTCTAGAAAAGTTCTTAGAATTTAATTTTCTACAAATCTAGATTCTTTCGAAATTGGTCCAGCCACCAGGAGATGAGTTTCTATTCTGACTATAATAGTTAAGATTTTAGAATTCTCCGCTTTTATTAACCTCAATATCAAGCTGCATTCAAAATTTCATGTTGATATCATGAATGGAAGTACTATTTTTTTTAGTTTTAAATTTTCATACGACACAATCCATTCGTTAGTTCGATTTAGCGTTATGTACAATTTCGATTAATTTTTCCCATGTAACTTTTTTTTTATCATTCGTAGAGAAATGTCGCTTTCTAGAAAAGTTCTTAGAATTTAATTTTCTACAAATCTAGATTCTTTCGAAATTGGTCCAGCCACCAGGAGATGAGTTTCTATTCTGACTATAATAGTTAAGATTTTAGAATTCTCCGCTTTTATTAACCTCAATATCAAGCTGCATTCAAAATTTCATGTTGATATCATGAATGGAAGTACTATTTTTTTTAGTTTTAAATTTTCATACGACACAATCCATTCGTTAGTTCGATTTAGCGTTATGTACAATTTCGATTAATTTTTCCCATGTAACTTTTTTTTATCATTCGTAGAGAAATGTCGCTTTCTAGAAAAGTTCTTAGAATTTAATTTTCTACAAATCTAGATTCTTTCGAAATTGGTCCAGCCACCAGGAGATGAGTTTCTATTCTGACTATAATAGTTAAGATTTTAGAATTCTCCGCTTTTATTAACCTCAATATCAAGCTGCATTCAAAATTTCATGTTGATATCATGAATGGAAGTACTATTTTTTTTAGTTTTAAATTTTCATACGACACAATCCATTCGTTAGTTCGATTTAGCGTTATGTACAATTTCGATTAATTTTTCCCATGTAACTTTTTTTTTATCATTCGTAGAGAAATGTCGCTTTCTAGAAAAGTTCTTAGAATTTAATTTTCTACAAATCTAGATTCTTTTGAAATTGGTCCAGCCACCAGGAGATGAGTTTCTATTCTGACTATAATAGTTAAGATTTTAGAATTCTCCGCTTTTATTAACCTCAATATCAAGCTGCATTCAAAATTTCATGTTGATATCATGAATGGAAGTACTATTTTTTTTAGTTTTAAATTTTCATACGACACAATCCATTCGTTAGTTCGATTTAGCGTTATGTACAATTTCGATTAATTTTTCCCATGTAACTTTTTTTTTATCATTCGTAGAGAAATGTCGCTTTCTAGAAAAGTTCTTAGAATTTAATTTTCTACAAATCTAGATTCTTTCGAAATTGGTCCAGCCACCAGGAGATGAGTTTCTATTCTGACTATAATAGTTAAGATTTTAGAATTCTCCGCTTTTATTAACCTCAATATCAAGCTGCATTCAAAATTTCATGTTGATATCATGAATGGAAGTACTATTTTTTTTAGTTTTAAATTTTCATACGACACAATCCATTCGTTAGTTCGATTTAGCGTTATGTACAATTTCGATTAATTTTTCCCATGTAACTTTTTTTTTATCATTCGTAGAGAAATGTCGCTTTCTAGAAAAGTTCTTAGAATTTAATTTCCTACAAATCTAGATTCTTTCGAAATTGGTCCAGCCACCAGGAGATGAGTTTCTATTCTGACTATAATAGTTAAGATTTTAGAATTCTCCGCTTTTATTAACCTCAATATCAAGCTGCATTCAAAATTTCATGTTGATATCATGAATGGAAGTACTATTTTTTTTAGTTTTAAATTTTCATACGACACAATCCATTCGTTAGTTCGATTTAGCGTTATGTACAATTTCGATTAATTTTTCCCATGTAACTTTTTTTTATCATTCGTAGAGAAATGTCGCTTTCTAGAAAAGTTCTTAGAATTTAATTTTCTACAAATCTAGATTCTTTCGAAATTGGTCCAGCCACCAGGAGATGAGTTTCTATTCTGACTATAATAGTTAAGATTTTAGAATTCTCCGCTTTTATTAACCTCAATATCAAGCTGCATTCAAAATTTCATGTTGATATCATGAATGGAAGTACTATTTTTTTTAGTTTTAAATTTTCATACGACACAATCCATTCGTTAGTTCGATTTAGCGTTATGTACAATTTCGATTAATTTTTCCCATGTAACTTTTTTTTTATCATTCGTAGAGAAATGTCGCATTCTAGAAAAGTTCTTAGAATTTAATTTTCTACAAATCTAGATTCTTTCGAAATTGGTCCAGCCACCAGGAGATGAGTTTCTATTCTGACTATAATAGTTAAGATTTTAGAATTCTCCGCTTTTATTAACCTCAATATCAAGCTGCATTCAAAATTTCATGTTGATATCATGAATGGAAGTACTATTTTTTTTAGTTTTAAATTTTCATACGACACAATCCATTCGTTAGTTCGATTTAGCGTTATGTACAATTTCGATTAATTTTTCCCATGTAACTTTTTTTTTATCATTCGTAGAGAAATGTCGCTTTCTAGAAAAGTTCTTAGAATTTAATTTTCTACAAATCTAGATTCTTTCGAAATTGGTCCAGCCACCAGGAGATGAGTTTCTATTCTGACTATAATAGTTAAGATTTTAGAATTCTCCGCTTTTATTAACCTCAATATCAAGCTGCATTCAAAATTTCATGTTGATATCATGAATGGAAGTACTATTTTTTTTAGTTTTAAATTTTCATACGACACAATCCATTCGTTAGTTCGATTTAGCGTTATGTACAATTTCGATTAATTTTTCCCATGTAACTTTTTTTTATCATTCGTAGAGAAATGTCGCTTTCTAGAAAAGTTCTTAGAATTTAATTTTCTACAAATCTAGATTCTTTCGAAATTGGTCCAGCCACCAGGAGATGAGTTTCTATTCTGACTATAATAGTTAAGATTTTAGAATTCTCCGCTTTTATTAACCTCAATATCAAGCTGCATTCAAAATTTCATGTTGATATCATGAATGGAAGTACTATTTTTTTTAGTTTTAAATTTTCATACGACACAATCCATTCGTTAGTTCGATTTAGCGTTATGTACAATTTCGATTAATTTTTCCCATGTAACTTTTTTTTTATCATTCGTAGAGAAATGTCGCTTTCTAGAAAAGTTCTTAGAATTTAATTTTCTACAAATCTAGATTCTTTCGAAATTGGTCCAGCCACCAGGAGATGAGTTTCTATTCTGACTATAATAGTTAAGATTTTAGAATTCTCCGCTTTTATTAACCTCAATATCAAGCTGCATTCAAAATTTCATGTTGATATCATGAATGGAAGTACTATTTTTTTTAGTTTTAAATTTTCATACGACACAATCCATTCGTTAGTTCGATTTAGCATTATGTACAATTTCGATTAATTTTTCCCATGTAACTTTTTTTTTATCATTCGTAGAGAAATGTCGCATTCTAGAAAAGTTCTTAGAATTTAATTTTCTACAAATCTAGATTCTTTCGAAATTGGTCCAGCCACCAGGAGATGAGTTTCTATTCCGACTATAATAGTTAAGATTTTAGAATTCTCCGCTTTTATTAACCTCAATATCAAGCTGCATTCAAAATTTCATGTTGATATCATGAATGGAAGTACTATTTTTTTTAGTTTTAAATTTTCATACGACACAATCCATTCGTTAGTTCGATTTAGCGTTATGTACAATTTCGATTAATTTTTCCCATGTAACTTTTTTTTTATCATTCGTAGAGAAATGTCGCTTTCTAGAAAAGTTCTTAGAATTTAATTTTCTACAAATCTAGATTCTTTCGAAATTGGTCCAGCCACCAGGAGATGAGTTTCTATTCTGACTATAATAGTTAAGATTTTAGAATTCTCCGCTTTTATTAACCTCAATATCAAGCTGCATTCAAAATTTCATGTTGATATCATGAATGGAAGTACTATTTTTTTTAGTTTTAAATTTTCATACGACACAATCCATTCGTTAGTTCGATTTAGCGTTATGTACAATTTCGATTAATTTTTCCCATGTAACTTTTTTTTTATCATTCGTAGAGAAATGTCGCTTTCTAGAAAAGTTCTTAGAATTTAATTTTCTACAAATCTAGATTCTTTCGAAATTGGTCCAGCCACCAGGAGATGAGTTTCTATTCTGACTATAATAGTTAAGATTTTAGAATTCTCCGCTTTTATTAACCTCAATATCAAGCTGCATTCAAAATTTCATGTTGATATCATGAATGGAAGTACTATTTTTTTTAGTTTTAAATTTTCATACGACACAATCCATTCGTTAGTTCGATTTAGCGTTATGTACAATTTCGATTAATTTTTCCCATGTAACTTTTTTTTTATCATTCGTAGAGAAATGTCGCATTCTAGAAAAGTTCTTAGAATTTAATTTTCTACAAATCTAGATTCTTTCGAAATTGGTCCAGCCACCAGGAGATGAGTTTCTATTCTGACTATAATAGTTAAGATTTTAGAATTCTCCGCTTTTATTAACCTCAATATCAAGCTGCATTCAAAATTTCATGTTGATATCATGAATGGAAGTACTATTTTTTTTAGTTTTAAATTTTCATACGACACAATCCATTCGTTAGTTCGATTTAGCGTTATGTACAATTTCGATTAATTTTTCCCATGTAACTTTTTTTTTATCATTCGTAGAGAAATGTCGCTTTCTAGAAAAGTTCTTAGAATTTAATTTTCTACAAATCTAGATTCTTTCGAAATTGGTCCAGCCACCAGGAGATGAGTTTCTATTCTGACTATAATAGTTAAGATTTTAGAATTCTCCGCTTTTATTAACCTCAATATCAAGCTGCATTCAAAATTTCATGTTGATATCATGAATGGAAGTACTATTTTTTTTAGTTTTAAATTTTCATACGACACAATCCATTCGTTAGTTCGATTTAGCGTTATGTACAATTTCGATTAATTTTTCCCATGTAACTTTTTTTTTATCATTCGTAGAGAAATGTCGCTTTCTAGAAAAGTTCTTAGAATTTAATTTTCTACAAATCTAGATTCTTTCGAAATTGGTCCAGCCACCAGGAGATGAGTTTCTATTCCGACTATAATAGTTAAGATTTTAGAATTCTCCGCTTTTATTAACCTCAATATCAAGCTGCATTCAAAATTTCATGTTGATATCATGAATGGAAGTACTATTTTTTTTAGTTTTAAATTTTCATACGACACAATCCATTCGTTAGTTCGATTTAGCGTTATGTACAATTTCGATTAATTTTTCCCATGTAACTTTTTTTTTATCATTCGTAGAGAAATGTCGCTTTCTAGAAAAGTTCTTAGAATTTAATTTTCTACAAATCTAGATTCTTTCGAAATTGGTCCAGCCACCAGGAGATGAGTTTCTATTCTGACTATAATAGTTAAGATTTTAGAATTCTCCGCTTTTATTAACCTCAATATCAAGCTGCATTCAAAATTTCATGTTGATATCATGAATGGAAGTACTATTTTTTTTAGTTTTAAATTTTCATACGACACAATCCATTCGTTAGTTCGATTTAGCGTTATGTACAATTTCGATTAATTTTTCCCATGTAACTTTTTTTTTATCATTCCTAGAGAAATGTCGCATTCTAGAAAAGTTCTTAGAATTTAATTTTCTACAAATCTAGATTCTTTCGAAATTGGTCCAGCCACCAGGAGATGAGTTTCTATTCCGACTATAATAGTTAAGATTTTAGAATTCTCCGCTTTTATTAACCTCAATATCAAGCTGCATTCAAAATTTCATGTTGATATCATGAATGGAAGTACTATTTTTTTTAGTTTTAAATTTTCATACGACACAATCCATTCGTTAGTTCGATTTAGCGTTATGTACAATTTCGATTAATTTTTCCCATGTAACTTTTTTTTTATCATTCGTAGAGAAATGTCGCTTTCTAGAAAAGTTCTTAGAATTTAATTTTCTACAAATCTAGATTCTTTCGAAATTGGTCCAGCCACCAGGAGATGAGTTTCTATTCTGACTATAATAGTTAAGATTTTAGAATTCTCCGCTTTTATTAACCTCAATATCAAGCTGCATTCAAAATTTCATGTTGATATCATGAATGGAAGTACTATTTTTTTTAGTTTTAAATTTTCATACGACACAATCCATTCGTTAGTTCGATTTAGCGTTATGTACAATTTCGATTAATTTTTCCCATGTAACTTTTTTTTTATCATTCCTAGAGAAATGTCGCATTCTAGAAAAGTTCTTAGAATTTAATTTTCTACAAATCTAGATTCTTTCGAAATTGGTCCAGCCACCAGGAGATGAGTTTCTATTCCGACTATAATAGTTAAGATTTTAGAATTCTCCGCTTTTATTAACCTCAATATCAAGCTGCATTCAAAATTTCATGTTGATATCATGAATGGAAGTACTATTTTTTTTAGTTTTAAATTTTCATACGACACAATCCATTCGTTAGTTCGATTTAGCGTTATGTACAATTTCGATTAATTTTTCCCATGTAACTTTTTTTTTATCATTCGTAGAGAAATGTCGCTTTCTAGAAAAGTTCTTAGAATTTAATTTTCTACAAATCTAGATTCTTTCGAAATTGGTCCAGCCACCAGGAGATGAGTTTCTATTCTGACTATAATAGTTAAGATTTTAGAATTCTCCGCTTTTATTAACCTCAATATCAAGCTGCATTCAAAATTTCATGTTGATATCATGAATGGAAGTACTATTTTTTTTAGTTTTAAATTTTCATACGACACAATCCATTCGTTAGTTCGATTTAGCGTTATGTACAATTTCGATTAATTTTTCCCATGTAACTTTTTTTTTATCATTCCTAGAGAAATGTCGCATTCTAGAAAAGTTCTTAGAATTTAATTTTCTACAAATCTAGATTCTTTCGAAATTGGTCCAGCCACCAGGAGATGAGTTTCTATTCTGACTATAATAGTTAAGATTTTAGAATTCTCCGCTTTTATTAACCTCAATATCAAGCTGCATTCAAAATTTCATGTTGATATCATGAATGGAAGTACTATTTTTTTTAGTTTTAAATTTTCATACGACACAATCCATTCGTTAGTTCGATTTAGCGTTATGTACAATTTCGATTAATTTTTCCCATGAAACTTTTTTTTTATCATTCGTAGAGAAATGTCGCATTCTAGAAAAGTTCTTAGAATTTAATTTTCTACAAATCTAGATTCTTTCGAAATTGGTCCAGCCACCAGGAGATGAGTTTCTATTCCGACTATAATAGTTAAGATTTTAGAATTCTCCGCTTTTATTAACCTCAATATCAAGCTGCATTCAAAATTTCATGTTGATATCATGAATGGAAGTACTATTTTTTTTAGTTTTAAATTTTCATACGACACAATCCATTCGTTAGTTCGATTTAGCGTTATGTACAATTTCGATTAATTTTTCCCATGTAACTTTTTTTTTATCATTCGTAGAGAAATGTCGCTTTCTAGAAAAGTTCTTAGAATTTAATTTTCTACAAATCTAGATTCTTTCGAAATTGGTCCAGCCACCAGGAGATGAGTTTCTATTCTGACTATAATAGTTAAGATTTTAGAATTCTCCGCTTTTATTAACCTCAATATCAAGCTGCATTCAAAATTTCATGTTGATATCATGAATGGAAGTACTATTTTTTTTAGTTTTAAATTTTCATACGACACAATCCATTCGTTAGTTCGATTTAGCGTTATGTACAATTTCGATTAATTTTTCCCATGTAACTTTTTTTTTATCATTCGTAGAGAAATGTCGCTTTCTAGAAAAGTTCTTAGAATTTAATTTTCTACAAATCTAGATTCTTTCGAAATTGGTCCAGCCACCAGGAGATGAGTTTCTATTCTGACTATAATAGTTAAGATTTTAGAATTCTCCGCTTTTATTAACCTCAATATCAAGCTGCATTCAAAATTTCATGTTGATATCATGAATGGAAGTACTATTTTTTTTAGTTTTAAATTTTCATACGACACAATCCATTCGTTAGTTCGATTTAGCGTTATGTACAATTTCGATTAATTTTTCCCATGTAACTTTTTTTTATCATTCGTAGAGAAATGTCGCTTTCTAGAAAAGTTCTTAGAATTTAATTTTCTACAAATCTAGATTCTTTCGAAATTGGTCCAGCCACCAGGAGATGAGTTTCTATTCTGACTATAATAGTTAAGATTTTAGAATTCTCCGCTTTTATTAACCTCAATATCAAGCTGCATTCAAAATTTCATGTTGATATCATGAATGGAAGTACTATTTTTTTTAGTTTTAAATTTTCATACGACACAATCCATTCGTTAGTTCGATTTAGCGTTATGTACAATTTCGATTAATTTTTCCCATGTAACTTTTTTTTTATCATTCGTAGAGAAATGTCGCTTTCTAGAAAAGTTCTTAGAATTTAATTTTCTACAAATCTAGATTCTTTTGAAATTGGTCCAGCCACCAGGAGATGAGTTTCTATTCTGACTATAATAGTTAAGATTTTAGAATTCTCCGCTTTTATTAACCTCAATATCAAGCTGCATTCAAAATTTCATGTTGATATCATGAATGGAAGTACTATTTTTTTTAGTTTTAAATTTTCATACGACACAATCCATTCGTTAGTTCGATTTAGCGTTATGTACAATTTCGATTAATTTTTCCCATGTAACTTTTTTTTTATCATTCGTAGAGAAATGTCGCTTTCTAGAAAAGTTCTTAGAATTTAATTTTCTACAAATCTAGATTCTTTCGAAATTGGTCCAGCCACCAGGAGATGAGTTTCTATTCTGACTATAATAGTTAAGATTTTAGAATTCTCCGCTTTTATTAACCTCAATATCAAGCTGCATTCAAAATTTCATGTTGATATCATGAATGGAAGTACTATTTTTTTTAGTTTTAAATTTTCATACGACACAATCCATTCGTTAGTTCGATTTAGCGTTATGTACAATTTCGATTAATTTTTCCCATGTAACTTTTTTTTTATCATTCGTAGAGAAATGTCGCTTTCTAGAAAAGTTCTTAGAATTTAATTTCCTACAAATCTAGATTCTTTCGAAATTGGTCCAGCCACCAGGAGATGAGTTTCTATTCTGACTATAATAGTTAAGATTTTAGAATTCTCCGCTTTTATTAACCTCAATATCAAGCTGCATTCAAAATTTCATGTTGATATCATGAATGGAAGTACTATTTTTTTTAGTTTTAAATTTTCATACGACACAATCCATTCGTTAGTTCGATTTAGCGTTATGTACAATTTCGATTAATTTTTCCCATGTAACTTTTTTTTATCATTCGTAGAGAAATGTCGCTTTCTAGAAAAGTTCTTAGAATTTAATTTTCTACAAATCTAGATTCTTTCGAAATTGGTCCAGCCACCAGGAGATGAGTTTCTATTCTGACTATAATAGTTAAGATTTTAGAATTCTCCGCTTTTATTAACCTCAATATCAAGCTGCATTCAAAATTTCATGTTGATATCATGAATGGAAGTACTATTTTTTTTAGTTTTAAATTTTCATACGACACAATCCATTCGTTAGTTCGATTTAGCGTTATGTACAATTTCGATTAATTTTTCCCATGTAACTTTTTTTTTATCATTCGTAGAGAAATGTCGCATTCTAGAAAAGTTCTTAGAATTTAATTTTCTACAAATCTAGATTCTTTCGAAATTGGTCCAGCCACCAGGAGATGAGTTTCTATTCTGACTATAATAGTTAAGATTTTAGAATTCTCCGCTTTTATTAACCTCAATATCAAGCTGCATTCAAAATTTCATGTTGATATCATGAATGGAAGTACTATTTTTTTTAGTTTTAAATTTTCATACGACACAATCCATTCGTTAGTTCGATTTAGCGTTATGTACAATTTCGATTAATTTTTCCCATGTAACTTTTTTTTTATCATTCGTAGAGAAATGTCGCTTTCTAGAAAAGTTCTTAGAATTTAATTTTCTACAAATCTAGATTCTTTCGAAATTGGTCCAGCCACCAGGAGATGAGTTTCTATTCTGACTATAATAGTTAAGATTTTAGAATTCTCCGCTTTTATTAACCTCAATATCAAGCTGCATTCAAAATTTCATGTTGATATCATGAATGGAAGTACTATTTTTTTTAGTTTTAAATTTTCATACGACACAATCCATTCGTTAGTTCGATTTAGCGTTATGTACAATTTCGATTAATTTTTCCCATGTAACTTTTTTTTATCATTCGTAGAGAAATGTCGCTTTCTAGAAAAGTTCTTAGAATTTAATTTTCTACAAATCTAGATTCTTTCGAAATTGGTCCAGCCACCAGGAGATGAGTTTCTATTCTGACTATAATAGTTAAGATTTTAGAATTCTCCGCTTTTATTAACCTCAATATCAAGCTGCATTCAAAATTTCATGTTGATATCATGAATGGAAGTACTATTTTTTTTAGTTTTAAATTTTCATACGACACAATCCATTCGTTAGTTCGATTTAGCGTTATGTACAATTTCGATTAATTTTTCCCATGTAACTTTTTTTTTATCATTCGTAGAGAAATGTCGCTTTCTAGAAAAGTTCTTAGAATTTAATTTTCTACAAATCTAGATTCTTTCGAAATTGGTCCAGCCACCAGGAGATGAGTTTCTATTCTGACTATAATAGTTAAGATTTTAGAATTCTCCGCTTTTATTAACCTCAATATCAAGCTGCATTCAAAATTTCATGTTGATATCATGAATGGAAGTACTATTTTTTTTAGTTTTAAATTTTCATACGACACAATCCATTCGTTAGTTCGATTTAGCATTATGTACAATTTCGATTAATTTTTCCCATGTAACTTTTTTTTTATCATTCGTAGAGAAATGTCGCATTCTAGAAAAGTTCTTAGAATTTAATTTTCTACAAATCTAGATTCTTTCGAAATTGGTCCAGCCACCAGGAGATGAGTTTCTATTCCGACTATAATAGTTAAGATTTTAGAATTCTCCGCTTTTATTAACCTCAATATCAAGCTGCATTCAAAATTTCATGTTGATATCATGAATGGAAGTACTATTTTTTTTAGTTTTAAATTTTCATACGACACAATCCATTCGTTAGTTCGATTAGCGTTATGTACAATTTCGATTAATTTTTCCCATGTAACTTTTTTTTTATCATTCGTAGAGAAATGTCGCTTTCTAGAAAAGTTCTTAGAATTTAATTTTCTACAAATCTAGATTCTTTCGAAATTGGTCCAGCCACCAGGAGATGAGTTTCTATTCTGACTATAATAGTTAAGATTTTAGAATTCTCCGCTTTTATTAACCTCAATATCAAGCTGCATTCAAAATTTCATGTTGATATCATGAATGGAAGTACTATTTTTTTTAGTTTTAAATTTTCATACGACACAATCCATTCGTTAGTTCGATTTAGCGTTATGTACAATTTCGATTAATTTTTCCCATGTAACTTTTTTTTTATCATTCGTAGAGAAATGTCGCTTTCTAGAAAAGTTCTTAGAATTTAATTTTCTACAAATCTAGATTCTTTCGAAATTGGTCCAGCCACCAGGAGATGAGTTTCTATTCTGACTATAATAGTTAAGATTTTAGAATTCTCCGCTTTTATTAACCTCAATATCAAGCTGCATTCAAAATTTCATGTTGATATCATGAATGGAAGTACTATTTTTTTTAGTTTTAAATTTTCATACGACACAATCCATTCGTTAGTTCGATTTAGCGTTATGTACAATTTCGATTAATTTTTCCCATGTAACTTTTTTTTTATCATTCGTAGAGAAATGTCGCATTCTAGAAAAGTTCTTAGAATTTAATTTTCTACAAATCTAGATTCTTTCGAAATTGGTCCAGCCACCAGGAGATGAGTTTCTATTCTGACTATAATAGTTAAGATTTTAGAATTCTCCGCTTTTATTAACCTCAATATCAAGCTGCATTCAAAATTTCATGTTGATATCATGAATGGAAGTACTATTTTTTTTAGTTTTAAATTTTCATACGACACAATCCATTCGTTAGTTCGATTTAGCGTTATGTACAATTTCGATTAATTTTTCCCATGTAACTTTTTTTTTATCATTCGTAGAGAAATGTCGCTTTCTAGAAAAGTTCTTAGAATTTAATTTTCTACAAATCTAGATTCTTTCGAAATTGGTCCAGCCACCAGGAGATGAGTTTCTATTCTGACTATAATAGTTAAGATTTTAGAATTCTCCGCTTTTATTAACCTCAATATCAAGCTGCATTCAAAATTTCATGTTGATATCATGAATGGAAGTACTATTTTTTTTAGTTTTAAATTTTCATACGACACAATCCATTCGTTAGTTCGATTTAGCGTTATGTACAATTTCGATTAATTTTTCCCATGTAACTTTTTTTTTATCATTCGTAGAGAAATGTCGCTTTCTAGAAAAGTTCTTAGAATTTAATTTTCTACAAATCTAGATTCTTTCGAAATTGGTCCAGCCACCAGGAGATGAGTTTCTATTCCGACTATAATAGTTAAGATTTTAGAATTCTCCGCTTTTATTAACCTCAATATCAAGCTGCATTCAAAATTTCATGTTGATATCATGAATGGAAGTACTATTTTTTTTAGTTTTAAATTTTCATACGACACAATCCATTCGTTAGTTCGATTTAGCGTTATGTACAATTTCGATTAATTTTTCCCATGTAACTTTTTTTTTATCATTCGTAGAGAAATGTCGCTTTCTAGAAAAGTTCTTAGAATTTAATTTTCTACAAATCTAGATTCTTTCGAAATTGGTCCAGCCACCAGGAGATGAGTTTCTATTCTGACTATAATAGTTAAGATTTTAGA
>CAMZJQ010000195.1:0-61370 GCA_947310385.1 Nephrotoma appendiculata | reverse complement strand
GAACTTAAGTACCACAACCAGAAAAGCAAACGTTCAATTAACTGGATTGGCTCGGCGTGGAAGTGGATTGCGGGTTCACCGGACGCAAGTGATTGGGACACGATACTCAGTAGTCAAAACAGGATCATAGAGAACAACAACGAGCAGTTCAAAATAAATACAGCCATTACACAGAAGATCCAACAGATACTAAGACAACATAACGAAATCCAGCTGTACCTCGACGGTAATGAAAACGAAGTACTTCAGCAGACTATGTTTAACCGCCTTCAATTGATAAAAGACGAAGTGAAGGAAATAATAAGAGCAGCCCAGCTAGCCAAAGGAGGAATAATAAATTCTAATCTACTAGATAAGGAGGAAATAAACCGACTGGTGAGTGAAATAGAAACTCTACCATATTTGAACGAAATAGAGGCTATAGAACACGCTGAACCAACCATGTTGATGAAGGATACGGTAATCCTGTACGTTATCTCCATACCAAAGACCAACGGAGAAGAATTTCATCATGTAAAACTAAGATCTACCATAAAAAACAATAAGCAGATTCACCTAGAATACAATGAAATTTTGATACATCAATATAAAATATACGGCATGATCGATAAATGCAGAAGAAGAAGAGAGGTAACCATATGCAGTTATAATCAACTTCAAGAACTAAAAGAGGACCACTGCATAAACCAATTAATGAAAGGATCTGATGCAGGATGTGAATTCTTATTCAACGAAAGGGAAATAATTGAATCTGTAAATGAAAACACCGTATTTTTAAACAATTTCAACGGTACAATCGCACAGAATGGTTCAGAAAAACACTTGGAAGGTAACCTGTTAATTCAATACCAAAACGAAACGCTCGAAATAAAAGGATGGATCTTCACTAACAAGGAGATAAAAACATCCCAAATCCTGCCACCCACTTTGCAAAAAAATATTACCCAAAGAGGAGTTAAACTCAACTTAGAGTATCTACATAATCTTCATCAAAAGAACATAAGACTAATGGACAAACTTGTTGAAGACAATAAAACCAATAACGCAGCAGACATTGGGATTATAACAGTAATTATAACAGTAGTTACATCTTCACAGCTCTAGCGGGATACTGGAAACGAAAGACAACAGTCTGGCTACCTAAAGAAGGAATTGCAAACCAAGCAACAACTTCAGGGATACAACCAATTCAACTAAATTTCTAATCCACGGGTCGCGGATTTTCAAAGGAGATGAAGTTAAGCACATGATACCATCAAATTCCATTCTACCAAAGTGCATTCACCAAAGGCTCAAGTAACGTCCCACAAATCAACATGCTAACTCATCATAAATGTAAATGCGCGTGTAGGAATACATGAGCATGCAACATACTTTGTAAAATGCTTCATCAGCTATATTTTTTATTATATAAAGAAATGTAAACTTGTTATAATTTAGATTTAAGTTGGTAACTAAATAAAACGGACTTAGTCCAAAAAATATTTTTTTAATCAAAAGTACAAGTGTGTACTTAACTTATATATATATATATATATATATATATATATATATATATATATATATATATATTTATATATATATATATATATATAAATATATATATATATATATATATATTTATATATATATATATGTATATATTATTATTCTCTTGTTTAAAATTAAAAAATTATAGAATATTTTCCTGTATGAAAATTGCAATATTTTTTCCTTGGAAAATAAAAAAAAAAAAATAAAAAAAAATGGAGTATTAAGGCTAAGGCGGATGCCCATCTGGGACGGAACTATAACATTTATTGAATTAATTCATTAGTTCTGTGTTCTATTTACACACATGCACGGACTATGAAATATTAATAAACAAAACCAATCAATATTTAATGAGCTACAAGGTGGGGGTGATAGAAATAATTAATTACATCTCATCATAATTTGGTCACGCTAGGTTATTCGCCATTAACGAATCATTAGTAATCAAAATTTTTATAGTTGAGCTTTGTAGCAGTTTTCGTTTTACTAATCATTAAGTTTATTTTGTGCATTACAACCATTAAGTTAAATAGTTTATTTAAATATGAATTTTAAATTAATAGTTTGTTCAATATGTGTACTTAATTTTGTTGTTACTATTATAATGGCTTTCCCCAAGACTAAAATTATTTCTTTCGGCAATGGCACTATTATTAAACCAAATACACAAATTGAAATAATATGTGACAATTATGATGCCCTCGATGGTTTGGATAAGGTTGACATGTCATATTTTTCAGATGTACTCGATCATAAAAAGCTTCTGTTTACCAATTGTTTTAATAATGAAACGAATCATCGGAATTACCAAAATTTCACACTCAACAATGTGTTCAGCAAAATAACCATCGACCACTTCAACAGTCTAACGATTGATATAGAATTTAGCAATTACGGTATCGTTGATAAAAATGTTTATTTTCGAGGAGTTAGCTTGGCACAATTCGATCAAGTAACAATGTGTAATGTTGGATTAAACGGCAGCAGTTTTTTAAATGGAACGAATGCTGAAGTTCTCCATTTACATAATATCGGAGTAATTGATTTTGACCATTTTTCGAACAAACGACTAGAATTTCTCAATCTGAAAAGCGCAACAATTTACAACTTCATTAAAACTAATTTTGATAAAATGAGTAAACTAAGTTTTTTTAAAATGTATAATTTTGCATTTGCGGATGACAATGTATTAAATGTTCCAAAATTATTTGCCGGATGTAAAAATCTATTAGAGTTGTATCTTATCGCCGCATCCCCGCCAGGTATTATCCATGAAGCCATATTTAATGGGCTACACACATTAAGAAATGTTGAATTGGTAAATTTTAAATTGGATTCGATTCCCGTAAAATTATTCAGTGATCAGCCATTACTCAAGATTGTCGATTTGTCTGGTAATAATTTAAAATTTTGGGATCCTAACATCTTTATCGCTAATCCATTGATAAAGAGACTTATATTTAAACACGTGATGCTAAATAGTTCAGAGTAAGAAAATAGTTTATAAAAAATTCATATTTGTAAATATTAAATAAGTGTTTAAAATTTTAGAACGCCAGTTGATGTAATAGTAGGACCTGAATGCTACGTCGAAATAGGAGATGTCAACATTGAAAACTACAAGTCAATTTCAGGTTTAGTTGAAAACGAAAATATTAGAGGAATAGGTGTACAGACTTGTAACTTCTCAAAAATCTCGATAAGCGATTTTAATAAAATTTGCAAACGCTCAACACCAATTTACATCCAATTGAAGAGTCCCAATATTAAATTTACACTAGCTGAGTTTCGTGAACGTCAAATAAATTTTGATACAAATGTAATTTTAATCGGAAACGAATTCCAAAAGCTAAATGCAAGAATTGATATATATTGGTCGGTAATACCATGCCCACAGTGTATTTTCGACCACGAAATGTTTATGTCACTGTTGAATAATGAGAATTTCAACGTATATTTAAAAGATTCTCAAGTCCTTATTAAAATATTTAGGGATCCGATGTTGCCGAAATATCATCGAATTTCTTTTAACGAAAATTGCCCAACACATTGTAGTTGCCATCACTTTCCATTAATCGATGATATTTCCATTGATTGCTCAAACGCAGGCCTGACTAAGATTCCACTTATTTCGTGGCCATCACAATTCGACAAAATCGATTTAATTGCTTTGGATTTACAAGGAAATGACTTAATCATTCTTAATATTACTAGCCTTGATGATCGCGTGGCCCAACATTTATCTTCAATTCTCGTTAAGGATAATCCTATCCGGTATATAGACCTGGGAGAGAAAGCCATTCAACTAAATAAATTTGACTATTGTAATTATGTTGAAAATGCATATAGTCAACTATGGTTATTATCAAATGAGGAGACACCTATTTGCACTTTTACAACATCAGTCGAAAAGGATTTGATCCACTATGTCCGTCAAAAATCGTCAGAATCGATTAAAAATATTTTAAATGCGATTCCTTGCGATGGGACGTGTAAAGAATAACAAATTAATTCTGGTTTTTGAAAATGTATTTAAATTTGTTTCTTGAACGCTGTTGAAAACTTTAGACAATGACGTAAAACTTGATACAGGTCTGAGAGTGCTGATATCTAACATATTATCTGATTTATATATCGGAATAACTTTACCAATTTTGAGAACTTTAGGAAAAAGTCCTCGGCCCAATTTCGTTTTATTCGTTTATTAGCTCAACAATTTTTGCTACTAACTAGTTAATTGAAAATTTTAGGAACTTCACAGAAATGCTATCATCTACCAAAATGCAACATTTATGATGCAACATGGTGGAACCTTCCACCACATGTTTTTACTTAACATGTGCAAATCGTCATCAACATCAAGCAAAATGATGTAGCATTCCACAACAAAATCTCATTACTTGACCTTAATATACCTAAACGAATTTTCCAGAAATCAGAACTCCTTACACTCACTTCATTGCACAAGAAAATTCATCTCATTTAAATATTATTAAATCGTCGACCAAAGTTTCACTAAGAACTGAAACCACACACAGAAGGACCCACCGAAGATCATTGCAATCGATTTGAGAATTTGGTGCAATGAATTCATGCTTGGCCGTACTTGAATTTTTAATGAACTGTCGAAGACAGTTGTCGAAGATGTTTTTGGATTAGCATTATATAGAAAAATGCTACGAAATGCAACGAAATAAAAAAAAAAAAAACAAGTACCTACATACAAGGGAACCAAAACACACTGGCACGCCAATTTTGTTTTGTGCTCTCTCTATGCACCTATTTCTCATTAAAGATATCAATTAGTGAGCGTAATATACAAATAAAAATAGAAAAACAAAAAAAAAATAAAGTAAATACGCGAAAGATCGTGTTTACGCAAACAATCCTCAAACTCTTGACGAATTGAAAACTAATATTCGTAAGGTAATGGCCGAGATACCGCCCGAAATGTGCCAAAAAGTCATTGAAAATTACCTCAAAAGAATCAAGGCCTGTAAGAAGTCCCGTGGAGGACATTTGAATGATATCTTGTTTAATTAAAAATGGCAAAAAAATGAAATAAAAATTACAATACATTCCGAATACTTTGTGTGTTTTTTTTAAGTTTACTTTATCAAGCTTGAATTGGATAACCCTTTACAAGGGAACCAAAACACGCTGGTGTGACGAAAATCAATTTTTGGGCTCAAACTTTATTTTTAGGTCTATATAAATACAAGTACTCTAGCCCAAAACAAATTGGTAGACATAAGCTTTTTTATTTAGGCATTAAGCAAAATTTCAAGCCCCATCTTCGATGCTTACATTTTTAGCCTTAGGCTCAAACTTGGAATTTTTTAATTTGCAGTGCATCACCGTCACCAACTATTTAGAGAAAAGAAAGATAATCAGAAGTTTAGTGGAATGACAACGCACCAGCTTTTTCAGCTGAAAAGGCTAAAGCAAAACTACTCTCCAGATTTGGCCATTCGCGTCTTTCGAGCAAGCCAAGGCCGAAACAGAGGATTATTTTACAGAGTTAAGCAAATCATACTCCAAGACAACTTAAAAATGCGTTTCTTTCCGTATCACGGACGGTACTTATCATATAGTCCTTGAATGTATGCTATAAGAATAAGAAAAGCGTGTTTCTATTGTTTAACATAAATTGTAATAGTGTATTATCAGTTCAGAAATAAGGAAGTAGCTTCGCCGTTAGGTTCAATCTGAATATAACATTGGTCTTCTAAAGCCAAAAAACAGCCGGCGATAAAATAAATTGTCACAAATTTTCGAAACGAAACAACCATGACCAATTAATTCATAGTCTATCAACGTCAGATGTCACATATATTTTGCATTCAATGCCTATACGTCAACGCAACAAATGAATAGACAAAAGAACAATTTAGTGCCAAAAATTCCTGCGAAGGTTAAAGCCTTTTCGTAAAAAAATTTAAGTTTAAAATCGATCGATTTGTACTTGTTAGGTCATCAACAGGAGTATCTACTCCTTGAGCAGATACTCCTGTTGATCACCCCTAGTAAGCCGAAATCGATCGATTTTTTAAACTTTCTGAACAAATTTTTTAATTAAAATATCAAAAAGTTTGATCTTTTGTAAAACAGAAAAAACGAGGCGTGATCGTTGTGAAAACAACACCAAAAAAATAATTATAAAAAATAAATTAAACTAAATTAAAAAAAATTTTCATGTGAACAGTTAGTGGTATATAATTTTTTTTTATTATTTTTAACTTAAACAAAGTGAATTTTGTATATTAAGTTTAGTGAAAATTATATTATAGTTGCTGTGTTTTAATATTGGAGCACTATCCGGCGCCAAATGGCAATTTTCTATTGAAACTACAGCTATTATTCACCGGTGTCGCTGTACTATAAAAATTAAAACTAAATTCATCAATAAAACAAACATTTATCACCTGAAATATATTAATTAACATTTATTTTGACATGACGTTATAAACAAAAATTCATTTTGCTGCGTTTTAAATTTTTATTGTAAGATTTAGTTTCTAATGGTTTCAGGGGTTTACAAAATTAAAAGCCTTTTCAAATTTCCCATTGAAATGGATAGCGCTCCCGATAAATAAGAGAGCAAGATATTTTTTTATCGAATTTTACCTAAAAAGTTGAATGAAAAATCTTAGTTTAGAGTTAAATAAATTAATTATATGCAATAATAGCGCGCTAAATATAAGTTCTGACATAGAAAATTGGCTGCTCCGGATACAGCTATCGGGCGCTAATAAAAAAACACAGCAAGTGTTAATATATAGTGGCAATGGTGTAGCATTTAAGTTTATAAAATAATTAGTGGTAATAAGCCTCATACACGCAGGTACGTTGGTTAAACATATAAAACAGATATAAGCTTTTACAAAAAGTGGTTACATACTCAAACAATAACAGTGAATCAAAATAACAGTGATAATGAGTGAACATTTACAAACAATTACCAGTGACACATTCGCGATGCAGGAAGACCAGGTAAACGCTTCAAGTACGAGCGAGGCTACATCCAAACGTGCACATGAACCGGAAAACTCGGACGAAGACACAAATATCGTCTCGAAAGTGGTCGTAAAAAACCCGGAGGAGGTTACCACAATAAACCCAGACAAAAAAAATGTATCTAAATCTAAATTATTATTAAATAGGTCAAACGAAGAATATAGCACGCGATGGGACCTGAGGCACATTCAAAACGGCGACAATCGCAAACATTAATAGAAAACGAAAAGGTCAAACTGTTAACCGCAGAAAACGAGGAGTTAAAAATCATGCAAAAAACAACTAACGCAGAAATTGCGGAACTTAAAAACATGATGACACAATTACGAGGGACACATAACACAAACAATAAGACAGAAGCGGTACAAAACCAACAAATTTTACCGCAACCAACAAACAACCAAACACCGTTGGCGACACAAGACACGTTCTGGGCCCTAGAAATGGCGGACGAAACCATAATAGAATTAACAGCAAGTGACGATGACGACTACCCAATTTTGGAGTTGGTCAAAACAGCCGTTAAACGAAAAAATAATACATAAAACATTCGGCCACCACCAATACATATCCACAACCAACAAATAAACGACACAATCAAATTAATGAAAGGTTTAAATATTGAGAACTTCCACATTAAAATAGTTAACAATAATAAACATACTTTACAAATACAAACATTGGAAAACTATAAAGTAGCAAAACAACTTCACCTATACGCCAAAAGACGAAAAGCCTAAAACTATAGTACTTAAAGGCTAACACGAAAACGAAGATCTGGAGGAATTAAACACAATAATAGAACAACAAAATATAATAGTGAAAACCATAACACAACTAAAAACAAAACAATCAACTAGTCAAGACAGGAAACTGCCACTTTGCATTGTATAATGTGCAACCGACACAAATATGGGACTATATTTGACAAAATAAAGACACTAAACTAGCAGACAGTGACAAGTTTGAAAAAAAAGTGATACAATCATGCAAAGCCACCAGTGTCAGCGTTTTCGACATGCAGCAGCCAATTGCAACCTGAAGTACCGATGCATAAAATGCGATGAGCCACACGAACCTGGACAATGCGTGATAACTACGATAATTAATAAAAATGACGTATATTGCTCAAACTGCTATGAAAAATGACATCCTGCGTCATATAAAGGATGCCCAATATACCTAGCATTGATAAATCAGTTGGTAAAAGGAACTGTATAACAACAACAACCTAAAAATAATTGCGATTAACGTAAATTCGTTAATTAATATCCAAAGAAGATTAAATTTACTTGACTTTCTCAACACACATAAACCAAACATCATGTTTTGAGCGAAACTGAACTAAGCCCGAAACATAAAATTACATTCAAAAATTATAACATCATACGACAGGACCGAGCACACAGTAAACGAGCGGGTGGTACTGCGATCATAATAAAGGCAAAATATAAATATCAACAAATCCCCGTAACAACAATAAAAATAAAGCTTACAACAACCAACGAATATCTGTACATATTTGCAATATATTGCACAAGTTGCAACCACACGATAACTGATTCACATTTCCAAAACGAATGGCAGCAAATATTCACGAAACACGACCTCAAAAATCCTAACAATTACTACATAATAGCTGGAGATTTTAACGCAAGATTTTTCCCCAGCTGGGGAAACACAACAACCAACATAAGAGGTACAAAGCTGCACGACTAGATGGAACAGAAGGACATAGAGTATAAGGCGAGAATTTACAAACCAGACAGCCCTACATTTGTGAGATCCAACAACATCATAAACTTCGCAATTATAGATATGAGGCTAAACATTCGTATGAACGATTGGGTCGAAATTCCAGCAAACACCTACGACAACGACCACAAGGCAATCGAAATAGTTTGCAACAATTATAATAATAATAATAACCACACATTTAAATTTGACACAATTAACGTAGATTCAGTTACATAACCAAAATTCAATTTTCATAACGCAAATTGGCCCTCATGACAAACAAAATTATAAAAATCTTACAGAAAATATCTACAAATTAAGAATACAACAAATAATATCCATAGACCATAATATCACAGATAACGAAATAGCATCACATATAAATACATTAACACAAAAAATAAATAATAATATAAAATAATCAATACCGAAAATAGTGAGGAGAAACAACATGGAGTGCAACACTAACAACATAATAAAAAACCTGTACAGACAAAAATCATAAAGAATCAGTTAAAAAACGGCAAAAGAACGGGAAAGATTACACCAACACAAATAACCATGCTAAAGGCCGAAATCAAACATATAAATGAGCTGATCACACAAAACGTACAAATTGAAGTAAATAAGAAGTGGACACAATATATGGCAAAGATAAAACCGGGACCAAAAATGTTCAGCCAAATAAAAAGGGTCACGGCCAACGCAAATTCAAATCAAAAATTTAGAAATAAATGAGAGGGAAACAGGTAATATGCACGCGCTAAATACTGACTGGACAAAAATGGAGAAAAAAGGCACACAATATACTAGGTAGTCACGAACAACAGGACAACCTATAAATAAAAACAACAATTCCCAACGCGGCGCTTGGAAAACCAGACCACGAACAAGTTATAAAACAAACAATAGTCCCATTAAAATTACAATACACACAAAATAAATTAAATCACATAACTAAAACACAATTCAGAAATAATAATTCAGCTTTAAATCCACTAACAAACCATAGCAACAATAATAAATATGTATCATTACAGAAGAAATCACTGAAATTATGAGATGTCTAAACACCAAAAAATCATTCGGCTTAGACAACGTACGTTGTATAGTGTTAAAACATCTAACAAGCGAAATTATACAGGAAATATGTGTACTTATTAGCAATTGCCTAAACAACTACACTTTCACGAAAGTATGGAAAATAGCCATAATATACCCGATACCTAAAAAGGGGAAACCACCAACAAGTCCAAACAATTATAGACCCATAACCCTCTGGTCGAATTTGGGGAAAATATATTAAATCGCTATTTATGACAAAATAGAAAAACATAACATCAACAACAGATTAATACCCGACAACCAGTTTGGATTCAGACAAGACCATTTAACGATACATGCTATCACAAAACTAACATCAGACGTTTGCCGAAACCTGAATCAAAAACAAGCGACGGGCACAATATTAATCGACATGGAAAAGGCGTTCGAATCGGTGTGGCTCGATGGACAGTTCTACAAGATGATCGAGATGAAGTTCAGCCTCGTCATCATAAGCCTATTATATGAATTATTGTATGAGAGACAGTTTAAAACAACAAATGGCACGGACATCTCACACAATACATTCAACATATATAACGGAGTACAACAAGGGTCAATAGCGGCGCCAATTCTCTTTAACCTATACACGAAAGAGCTTGTGGAAAACCAACGGTTAAACACACCGACATCCAAACAATAGCCTACGCGGACGATCTGGTGATTTATGGCACAAGTAAAATAATCAAAGAGACTACACAAAACATACAGGAGGTGGTAGGATTTACAATGGATTACTTGCACACATGGAGGATAAAAGTGAAGAAATTCCAAATAAACATAGCTGGTACGACCTGTGAGCAAAAGCCATCCGTTAAATATCTCGGGGTAATTTTAGACAAGTTATTATACCTGAACGAATACATACTGAAGCAAGTGGTAAAAGCGAAAAGAATATTCCACGCAAACAGAAGAATATTCTGCACACCACACATCAACACGATGGTCAAACAAATATGTTACAAATCTTTGGTACGCCCAATATTGACATACGGTTCTCCTATATGGTGGAACGTCGGACCAAATACAATGGAAAAAGTAAGAGTGTTTGAATGGAAGTGCCTAAGATACTGCCACGGAGCATTCCACAAAGCCAGCACAAACTACAGACATTGCATATCAAATCAAATACAATACAATCAATCTGGCGAAGACAGAATCGATTTGCATATTCTAACGTTGGTCCGAAATCATATACGTAGATCGTCCGCGAACACAGAAAACTCGTTAATATTAGTCCCATAGTATACCGAAGCTAGCATCAACAAGACGAGCTGCGAGCGCCAGACCAATCCGGGACCTGAAACATTCATCTACCTGGACAAGATTGGATACATATAGCAGGAGACGACAAAATACCCGCTCATCTGCCACCTGGAAAGACGCAGAAACGAAAAAGGATTCAACGATCAGATATTCGCGCACCCACATCAGTATTTACAACATAAAAGATATAATTTCTCTAATGTATTTATAGAGCGCCCAAGAAGTGCAACAAACCCCAGCAAATATTGGTGGCTAAACCAAACGCCTACCACTACCCCAATCGCGCAACCGTGATCTACATAAACAATTAGAAAACAACCTTGTTAAAGTTAGCCAAAAGTTGCCAGCCGAAAGATAATGCAGATAGTGTCTTAACTATTTCAGCCGAAAGTTAAACTCTCTTTATACTCTCGCTCCTATCGATTTTTAAATTCCTATAAACTGAAATAATTTCCCCTTCACCCGAATGATATAACCCGATTCTAAATTCGTAAATTCTTAAGTTCATGACTGATTTTTGCTGTATTCAAGACACTATCTGCATTATCTTTCGGCTGGAAACTTTCGGCTAATTTTAACAGTATTAGAAAACAACCCAACACAACAAAATCCCGATAAAGGATAATGAGCCGAAAGTGGGAGTGGCGGAGGGTTGCGAACACTGAAGCCAGCAGCCCAAAACCACTCTATTATCACTTTTGGACTTATTCGAATAGAATGCGTATTGGTTTTTTTGGCACTTTTTTGGCCAAAACACAATTAAGTAAAATTCTGATATTAAAACACACACTAAAGTAACTGACCTTTTGTATGATATTATCGAGTGGTCGGCCGCTGCGAAGTGAAATGGGTGAAGCACTTTGTTAAAAATATAAATTATAAAATAAATGAAAAACTTTGTTTTAACTTTTAATTATTGATAATTAAAGTTTTATTGAAAAATAATAATTAAGTTGTTGGTGCGGCTACTCCGTGTTCCGGCTTTGATATCCAAAAACTGATTAAGGAAGTTTTGTAATTCTGTATGATTTATATACCAAAAAATTTAGGCTAGAAATCTGGTTTTATTATCACAATTAAAACCAGATTGTTCTAGTTACGTAGCTACTGGTAAACAAGGCAATAAAAGTCTAAATTGCATCCACCAAAACTGGTTTTAGCCGGTTACCAATTTGTTTAAATGATAGACGTACGCCTATGAACATCATTGCAACGATACAATAATTTATGTTTAGCAATCGCCACGCCATCGTGTTAATTATGTATTTAATACTGTGTCTTGGTTATCACAGTCTTTTATTGATGATGGGTGGCATCTATGATATGATAGCAAATTGCAATACTATTGGTTTCAATGATATGATTGAAACGATATTGAATGATGTGTATTATTGGTAACGATTAGAATCGGTAAACTTTGTTAATTTTGTTTTGTGTACAAAATTGTTTTTGTTGTGCAAACCGATTCTATGTGACTGTGTTTTATATTCGTTTGGAATATAATTATTTATACGGAGGATTGTCCGTTAATAAATAATTAAGTCTATGTGCGGTGTTTCTCGTAGTTGAAGAAACAAGCCGCTACAATATAAAAGATAATAATATACACGCAGGCGAGACTCCAAGAAGCATAACGCGCACTTAAATTGTAAATGAAGAGGGCATTTTATTAATCCGCTTTGGCCCGAAGCATTAAATTATAACATATTGACATGTAAATAAAGCAGTGTAAATCACATCATAAAAAAAAAAATAATAAATAAATAAAAACAAAACACATCCTAAAGTACAAAGGTTGATAGTATAATGAAACAGCTTTAAACATTTGCACATGTCGAAGAGAGAAAACAAATATTATTACTTTTGTGTTTTTACCAGAGCCCCCTAAATATAAGAGCCGTTAGATTCTGCCATTTTTTCATGCGCTTTTCATAAAGATTACAGAAAGCTTTGTGTTGCATAAAGTTGAAGTCTTCTACGTTTTGTTGTTTTTTTGTAATAATATTTAATTAAGAAAATTAACGATGTTGTATACATTTCAAGAAAATATGAATAATAATTATTGTTCGTACATGGTGGTTCATAAAATCTCATTTCAGCTCACGTTTTCTCTGTAATTTTGTTATAAATGTGATCGTTTAGATAGCTATTAAATCAATCGTTCATCTCGAAATATCTGATGTGCATGGTATTAGAATTTACTAAAGTAGTTTAATTTTTATAAAACTAAATTTTAATTTGGATGAAGGATAAATCTGCCGCATCACTCTTTATTAACTTACTTTACTAACCTACATACATAACTAAACGGAATGCTCATTTTTATACTAAAATAGTAAATTTATGCTTTGCTGTAGTTCATATTTAATAAATAAATACTACACTATGATGGTTGATTTTCAAATATGTGTTTGTTGAATATTTTATTAAAAATATAAAATTAAAATTTATATGATTTGTTTAATTTTTTATTCATAAATTTATGTACAAATGTAGCTTAGCTCAATAAAATCTTCTCCACTATTTAAAGCTCTCATTTTAATATTATGGCTCTTTAATATCATAGATGGCTCTGGTTTTACGAGCAAAATTTTACCCAACCCAATCTCTATTGCTTAGTAGTTTTTTGTTAAAAATAGTTGTATTTCTTTTTATAATTAGTCCACAGATTTTGAGTAATGTAATGGTTCACTTTTCATTTAAATTTCAATTATTTCAATTCTTTCAAATTATTTCAATTACACATTTCAATTATCGCAGTTATTGCTATTATTGCAACTATTGCAATTATGCCAATTATTACGATTATTGCAATTATCTCATTTATTGCGATTATTGCAATTATTGTAGTTATTGCAATTATTGTAATTATTTCAATTGATGCAATTATTGTTGTTATTGCAATTATTGCAATTACCTCAATTATCTCAATTATTTTAATTTCACTTTCTATTTCAATATCAATTTCGATTTATGTACTAGGAATACAAGGAACTTAACTCTTGTAAACCAGAACGAGGTATTGAGGGTCATTCGAAAATGTAAACTTTTTCTAAAAACCACACTTTGTTGGATAACTGCTCAGAAGAACTGAAGAACGACCTCTGTATCAAACAGCTTATCAGAACTGTAACTACTGGATGTACCTACAAATTCAACAAAAATTAATTAATCAATACTTCAAATGATAGATCATTATTCTTCAAAACTGTACAAAACAAATCGTTTGAAATTAAATGTAATAGCGCCATTGGCAATGCACATTGCGCCGAGTAGGCAGTTGAGCATGCGGCGGCCCCTACCTCTCAGGCACAGAGTGCCCGATCAGCTATAGTATTCAAATTTGGTATGCTGTATCTCCATGGGATTTTAAAATGATCTTCAGAAAAAGTTCTAGAGGATCATACTCTAGAACATATTCTGAGACAGAACTACTCCATTGTCAGTAACGACATTTGGAACAGTACTAGATTATTTCTGAACAGATTATGATGAAATATGGTATGATGGGTGGTTATTGGATTCTACAATGATTTTGACAAGAAAACCAGGAATATGGCTCACTGGATCGTAACTAAGCCATTTCTCAACCGATTAAGATTCAATTGAGTTTGGAGGTTAATGGATGCCCATCTGGGACGGAACTTTGTCATTTATTAAAATAATTCATTGGTTCTGTGTTCTGTTTACACACATGCACGGACTATGAAATATTAATAAACAAAACCAATCAATATTTAATGAGCACAAGGTGCGGGTGATAGTAAAATTACATCTCATCATAATTTGGTCACGCTACATTATTCGCCATTAACGAATCATTAGTAATCAAAATTTTTATGGTTGAGCTTTGTAGCAGTTTTCGTTTTACTAATCATTAAGTTTATTTTGTGCATTACAACCATTTAGTTGAATAGTTTATTTAAATATGAATTTTCAATTAGTAATTTGTTCAATATGTGTACTAAATTTTGTTGTTACTATTATAATGGCTTTCCCCAAGACTAAAATTATTTCTTTCGGCAATGGCACTATTATTAAACCAAATACACAAATTGAAATAATATGTGACAATTATGATGCCCTCGATGGTTTGGATAAGGTTGACATGTCATATTTTTCAGATGTACTCGATCATAAAAAGCTTCTGTTTACCAATTGTTTTAATAATGAAACGAATCATCGGAATTACCAAAATTTCACACTCAACAATGTGTTCAGCAAAATAACCATCGACCACTTCAACAGTCTAACGATTGATATAGAATTTAGCAATTACGGTATCGTTGATAAAAATGTTTATTTTCGAGGAGTTAGCTTGGCACAATTCGGTCAAGTAACAATGTGTAATGTTGGATTAAACGGCAGTAGTTTTTTAAATGGGACGAATACCGAATTGCTCCATTTACATAACATCGGAGTAATTGATTTTGACCATTTTTCGAACAAACGACTAGAATTTCTCAGTTTGAAAAACGCAACAATTTACAACTTCATTAAAACTAATTTTGATAAAATGAGTAAATTAAGATTGTTAAAAATGTATAATTTTGCATTTGCTGACGACAATGTATTAAATGTACCAAAATTATTTGCCGGATGTGAAAATCTATTAGAGTTATATCTTATCGCCGCATCGCCGCCGGGTATTATCCATGAAGCCATATTGAATGGGCTACACACATTAAGAAATGTTGAATTGGTAAATTTTAAATTGGATTCGATTCCCGTAAAATTATTTAGTGATCAGCCATTACTCAAGATTGTGAACTTGTCTGGTAATAATTTAAAATTTTGGGATCCTAACATCTTTATCGCTAATCCATTGTTAAAGAGACTTATATTTAAACACGTGATGCAAAATAGTTCAGAGTAAGAAAATAGTTTATAAAAAATTCATATTTGTAAATATTAAATAAGTGTTTAAAATTTTAGAACGCCAGTTGATGTAATAGTAGGACCTGAATGCTACGTCGAAATAGGAGATGTCAACATTGAAAACTACAAGTCAATTTCAGGTTTAGTTGAAAACGAAAATATTAGAGGAATAGGTGTACAGACTTGTAACTTCTCAAAAATCTCGATAAGCGATTTTAATAAAATTTGCAAACGCTCAACACCAATTTACATCCAATTGAAGAGTCCCAATATTAAATTTACACTAGCTGAGTTTCGTGAACGTCAAATAAATTTTGATACAAATGTAATTTTAATCGGAAACGAATTCCAAAAGCTAAATGCAAGAATTGATATATATTGGTCGGTAATACCATGCCCACAGTCTATTTTCGACCACGAAATGTTTATGTCACTGTTGAATAATGAGAATTTCAACGTATATTTAAAAGATTCTCAAGTCCTTATTAAAACATTTACGGATTCGATGTTACCGAAATATTTTAAAATTTCTTTTAACGAAAATTGCCCAACACATTGTAGTTGCCATCACTTTCCATTAATCGATGATATTTCCATTGATTGCTCAAACGCAGGCCTGACTAAGATGCCACATATTTCGTGGCCATCACAATTCGACAAAATCGATTTAATTGCTTTGGATTTACAAGGAAATGACTTAATCACTCTTAATATTACTAGTCTTGATGATCGCGTGGCCCAACATTTATCTTCAATTCTCGTTAAGGATAATCCTATCCGGTATATAGACCTGGGAGAGAAAGCCATTCAACTAAATAAATTTGACTATTGTAATTATGTTGAAAATGCATATAGTCAACTATGGTTATTATCAAATGAGGAGACACCTATTTGCACTTTTACAACATCAGTCGAAAAGGATTTGATCCATTATGTCCGTCAAAAATCGTCAGAATCGATTAAAAATATTTTAAATGCGATTCCTTGCGATGCGATTCCTCTTAACAATTAGTTTTACAGTTCTACGATATATACTTCTATGGTCTGATAGTTTGGTATTATCAAAATATTTTTTTTTTTTTTTTTTTAATTTTTAATTTTCTTCCATACAATCATCTACGAATACTTCACTTCCTCTTCCCCTACATTTTCCGTAAGTATACATTTGGTTCGCAACCGACAACATTCCATAAACAGAAAAATCTTCGGGTGTTGTACGAATGTATCTCACCTACAATAGTAAGATTAATGTTGGATTTAGTAAGACCTAACTGAATTTTCCTAATTCACGCCAATAATTGAAATTGGCCTAAGACGTCAATAGGCAATATATTGGATGTAAAGATGGATTTACTTGCCGTTAATAAGGGCAAACGTTTAACGGTTTTAATTACCCGATTATGTAGAACTTTCAGATTTTTCTTTGTATTTTGAGACGCAGTTGTCCAAAGTGAGCTCATATTTTTAAATCTAGAATTAATGTAAGCATTGTAAATCATCCAAGCGGTTTATTCATCAATGTAGCTCCGTATTCTTTGTATTGCAAAAATTACAAGACCAAATAGTTTTTTTAAGTTTGGTTGTGTGCTCTTTCCAGTTAAGATTCTCATCAATCACTAACCCCAAATAAGTTGTACTTTGAACTTGATCGATTTTATTGTTATTTACAAACAGATGAGTTGGAAAATATGTTGGGAAATCTTTATTTTGGAAAAATATGTAATTAGTTTTCCACAAATTTATATTCATTTTGTTCGCACGTAGCCAATTTTCCATTTTAAATATATCATTTGTGATTTGTTCGATAACCGTTAGAGGATTTTTGGATTTATAAATTAAAGTCGAATCATCTGCATACATAATCAATTTGTCTGAAAATTCTAAATTAAACATATCGTTAATAAAAAAATTAAATGCTATCGGTCCAAAGACTGATGTGAGCCTTGAGCCCTAAAGCAGATTGCATAATTAACAATAAAAAATAAAAAAAATAAAAAAATGGCAACTTCGTCAAAGAGGTGGAGAGATGGTTGTTGCACGAATATATACAGTATGCTTGAGAGATGAGGAGCGTTTCTTCCTGCGGCTACTTTTGCTACATATTCGAGGTTCCACCAGCTTTGAATTTGTACAAACATTCAATGGTTTTATTTACAAAACCTTCAAAAAAGCTACAGCTATGTACGGGGTCTGGTAAACGATGATGAATGGGATTAGCGCAGAACAAAAACAGAAGTCTTTCAAATGCCAAGACAGCTTCGAGAGACTTTCGCTTATTTGTGTCTTTTGTCAACCTTCAAGACCTCTTGAAGTAAGCAGATGACATGACTGGTGATTACAGCCGACACCATACTGATAATGTAGCAAACAATTTGGCTCTCTACGATATCAACATAATTCTTATACAGCACGGACTTACTTTCTTTCGCTATGATCGGCTTACCAACTCCATCGAGAAGTCCCGTAGAAGTGCAAGTCTTCGATACAGTTCGAGAAGTCGAAGAAGCTACATTACGAATTCAACTGCTAAACGAAAAGCAGTTGGGTGCATTTCATAAAACAATGAAACGGGTTAGCCTCTTACCTATTGAGGCCAGCCCGGTTTCACAGAATTTGCCACTACCCATGTTCGCACTCCTTGCGGCATTTATTCCCGCAGCTCAGTCTTTTAGAGGAAAATGGCGTGGGTATTGGAGTGCATGGATAGCGGCCTTGCTAGCCGCAGAAGAAAGAGGGAACAGTTGAGTGGGGTAACGGACCCCTACATAGTGGCAGTGTCGTCGA
This sequence comes from Nephrotoma appendiculata, assembly GCA_947310385.1. Lineage (NCBI taxonomy): Eukaryota > Metazoa > Arthropoda > Insecta > Diptera > Tipulidae > Nephrotoma > Nephrotoma appendiculata. The sequence goes on along the minus strand of CAMZJQ010000195.1, from coordinate 42,551 downwards.
CCCATTATGCGGATCGAGTCGACCGCGATTGTATATTATGGTGTTTACACCACCATATTAGATCAACTAATACGAAAACGAAAATATATTGGCCTCGGGCCCACAACAGAAGTTAGTAAGTATATTTTGGGTATCACGGCGGTTTTGGCAGAAGGGGAAAGAGTGCCTATGTCACAACATTCCCGTCCCGAGAGACAGCCAAAAGAACACCCTGCTACCTGGGCCGTAAGAGTTAGTATGGTGAGCCCGGTATACTTACCAATTTACCGCTTTGTTCTTCACCGCAACAAAAACCCCAAATAAAACACACAATATTTTACTTTACGTTAGACTACACAGAAAACTTTATTCACCAAAAAAACAAAACAAAACAAAAAAAAACTAGGTATTTAACTTAATTATCCGCCGAGCTGAGCTACTACACGGATAATTAATGTTCACTGACTGCCCTTAACCAAGAAAATTTCGCGGTATTTATTCCAAAATTAATTACTTGTTGAGAGAGAGAATTTACATTTTAACCCAGTGATTAAAATTGTTCTCTCAATCAACTTACATTTTATTTTTGATGACAATCCAGAAAACTTTTAGAAACCGCGCGTGTTGTGAATTTCCGGCTCGTATTTGCTACTAGCGGAAGTTTGTACAACAACAAATACAGATGGTTTTGATTTTCACATAGGTTGACGTATTCGTAAATATGTCAACGCTATACATAAATAAACCACCTGCATTTATCGTGTACTTGAAAAATGTAGAGATGTCGAATTACATAAACTATTTACGCTTACCCCACAGAAACTCATTAAAAAAAAATTCTAACATGAATTAATTAAATGGCCTTGTAGTAAATAAACGTAAAAAAGAAAATGTGAAGACGTAGCATGACTGGTACATAAGTTAGATATAGTTAGAGAATTATCTCCAAAGTCATGCAGATAAGAAAATTATTAGTTTATTGTTTGGGACAGGTTAGTAACGGAATTAAATAGAATTCCGTTACAACAACTGCTGCTGTGAATAATGAAAATGTCTCCAGCCGAAGTTGAAATTTGAATATTTGGTTTGGGCGCGTAAATGGTCATGTGATCCTGAGCGCGTCCTTCCCGTTTGAGATATGAATATTTGACTTGGCAAGTAAGTCATACTGTGTGCATTTGAGCGGGTCCTTCTCGGAATTTTTGATCTGTCGGTCTTGTCTCTTAATGAAAAAATGTTTAATGCTTTAAATTTAACGTACATAAACATTACCCATGTATTTCTACTACGAGAAACATACGAAGTGCTTACCAAAAACCTTTAAGCTAAATCCTCAATTAATAGCCCTACTCGAAGTCTACATAATGTAAGAAACAGTTGATTTTGGGGTGTTAATACTGACCGGTCCTTTGGCCGATTCACATTTCTCTTTCTATCTTCACCCCGCCAATGGCCTAAATTTAGAGCTTCTTCCCCAAGAAACATCCAGAGAGCATCAATTTGAGCAACACTTAAACGGTTGAAAATTTAATCGTTGTTTTAAAATTTCTAATTTTCTCTTTAAAGGTTTTTTAGATACACGATGATTTCTCACCACAGATTGTAGCTTTTTTTGTCGCAAGATCATTGTTTGCTTAGGCGTGTGTTTTCGTTTTAAGTCTGTTGATAATGAAAGGGCATCTCATCGTTTGAATGTTAGAGATTTCATTATGGTATTGCATGGAATTTTCCATATTGTGGTTTTCTAAGCTCTACATTTTAAAAATTGTCACCTATAAAATGAAGGCTACATATGAAAGAATATTGCGTCACTTTTTTAACCGTAAATTTTGGTCTCTGACAAGCGGCAACCTATTTCTTACACCGTGACATGGCTCATTTTTGGGGTTAGGAAAACGCACAAAATTTTTTTTTGGATTTTTCAAATATCGAGAATCTGATTTTCACAGCCCATGTGCACAATGCTTCAATCAAAATCAGTATGTATGTAAACAAAAATAAAAAAAAAATTGTGCTTAAAATAATTAAAAATCTAATTTTACAGTCATACATTTTATTTTTCACATTATGCCAATTTTTTTTATTTTTTTACACTAGTGGCGCCTTTAATGTTAAATGCGAGAACCAAGTTCTGGAAAATCGCTAATTATTTCAATTATTGCGGTCAATTATTGCAATTATTTCAATTATTCCAATTACGCCACTTTTTTCAATTTATGAAATTATTGCAATTATTTCAACTATTTCTATTATTTCAATTATGGCAATTTCACTTTCAATATCAATTTCAATGTCAATTCTAACTTCAATTTATGTACTAGGAATACAAGGAACTGGAAACTACTCTTGTAAATCCAAACACAGGTATTGGAAATCACTCGAAAATGCAAACTTTCTCGCGAAACCACACTTTGCTAGATAACCGTATCAACCAATTTATCAGGAGTCTAACTGCTGGACGTGACCACAAATTCGGCAAGAATTAATTAAATATTAAATCATTATTCTTCAAAATTGTAGCACCAATGCTGTATCTCCTTGGGATTTTAAAATGATCTGCAGAAAAAGTTCTAGAGGACCATACTCTAGAACATCTTCTGTCACAGAACTACTCCAACTACTCCAGTATAGACATTTGGAACAGAACTAAATTATTTCTAACAGATTATGATGAAATATAGTATGATGGATGGAAATTGGATTCTACAATGATTTTGACAAGAACATCTGGATTATGGCTCATTGGATCCTAACTAAGCCATTTCTTAGCCGATTAAGATTGTATTGAGTATGGAGGCTAATGGATGCCTATCTGGGACGGAACTATGACATTTATTGAATTAATTCATTGGTTCTGTGTTCTGTTTGCATACATGCACGAACTATGAAATATTAATAAACAAAACTAATCAATATTTAATGAGCTACAAGGTGCGGGTTATAAAAATAATTAATTACATCTCATCATAATTTGGTCACGCTACATTATTCGCCATTAACAAATCATTAGTAATCAAAATTTTTATGGTTGAACTTTGTAGCAGTTTTCGTTTTACTAATCATTAAGTTTATTTTGTGCATTACAACCATTTAGTTGAATAGTTTATTTAAATATGAATTTTAAATTAGTAATTTGTTCAATATGTGTACTAAATGTTGTTGTAACTAGTATAATGGCTTACACCGAGACTAAAATTATTTCTTTCGGAAATGGCACTATTATTAAATCAAATACACAAATTGAAATAATATGTGACAATTATGATGCCCTCGATGGTTTGGATAAGGTTGACACATCATATTATTCAGATGTCTTCGATCATAAAACGCTTCTGTTTACCAATTGTTTTAATAATGACACGAATCATCGGAATTATCAAAGTTTCACCATAGACAAATAAATGAATAAAGATCCCTAAACCAATGGAAAATTTATGTTTAAATCAAATTCTCGATGTCGTTACAAATGGAAAAAAATTTCTAGCGGCTGTTAGTATAAATATTAGTTAATACTCAAACCCTATTTTGGTCTACATTACGAGCGCAATACATATTTCTCGCTCAATATATTTTTTCAATACGCGCGCGACAAATAAAAAATTTTATATTTGTGTATACAGTAAAAAAAGAACAAACGGAAAAATAACAAATTCAACTTATTTTTTATTTTCGTTTGAAAGTATCTTTTCTCTTATTCTAATATATATGTATGATTTATATTTTAATAAAACAGAATGAAATGAAACTAAAACGCACGTATTATGTATATACATACTCGTATATACATATGTACTATTTAAAATAATGTTTATGCACGATCGATAATTTCTTGTTTAGATATTTAGAATTTAAAACACGTGGTGACCATAAAAAGGAAGAGGATCTATTTTAGATGTAAGTATGTAGCTACGATGATTGTTTTGGTGTGCTGCATGAAGTATAATTTAAAAAACGAATATTTGGAGGAGATGATAAGAAACATCAAAAATTTATGAACGAAAGTATATTTGACGAAAGGGAAAAATATTATAATTAAATGGTTTTTTAATGATCGCAGTAAACAATTACATATACATATTACATATTTGTGTTTGGTTACATTATGTATATTTTATATGCCTATCTATACTGGTTTGTCCAAATTAAATACATTCATGACTAAATTTTTCCTAAGTATACTTTTAAGGATGATGCATGATTTAAATTCGATAATTTTAAAATACCTAATAATTTTATAAATGATTTTATTTTTGAGAAAATGAATAAAATCAGCTTACACCGGAAAGATGTCTTTGGGAAAATGTACTATGTATTTGGATTTGTCTCCAAAAAATTGGTCAAGCATACAAATTTTTGTTAACGTTTTCCCCTTATTCCATATTATCTGAAGCATGGTAGGACTTGGTTTGTTTCAACTAGCTTTTGCAAATATTTTAAGACGTCGAAAATAAAAGCTAGTTTTTGATTTTAACTAAATTTGCAAAAACATTAATATTTCGATTGCGGTTGAATTATGAGTATACACAATATCCGTGCAATTCTATTTTTAATCTGCTAACCCCAAATTAAAATCATCCTAAGGTTTTAAAATGACAATGTATAAATATGTATTTCGTTGTTCGTTGTTGTCAATTGATTTACAAGCCCACATTAAAAGTACACTGCAATTTTTCAGATACCAACCACCCCTTATCATGAAAACTACCCCAAATTTCTCTAGAATAAATGACCACTTCTTTGAAAATTTCAAAAATAGACTATTCAATATCGGATAATGGGTATCGCTTTATAATCTACATCAGAAATGCAATTCGATTGTTAAGTTGTAACTTTAAATCATGGACACAAATTTATTTACCCACCCACTTTATTTATTAGGTGTATAACAATTTCTACAGATTTTTTCTTCGCGCTTAAAATTATATTTAAAATAGAAATATTTTCACGGTATTTTGTGATATTTACAGGATCGTGAGTTACATTACCTCTCAGAATAGCAGAGTTTACAATGGTAACTGATAATCAGCATATTCGGCACTGCATTCTATACGAATTCCAATAAGGAACAAAGCTTCTAAAGCACGGGAATCAATTTGTAGTGTTCTTGGTGTCGACCTTGTGTCTTATGAATTTTGTAATTATTGGTACAAACATTTTAGAAGTGGTGATTTCGATCTTAGCGACAGCCTCGAAAGTTTGAAGATGTGCGAGCTAACCTGGAATCTACAACAGCAACAGACATAACTCAGAAAAACCTAATACCTAAATAAAATAATGCGTAATAATTGGATTCACATTAGTTTTCAATTCCTATAAAAATGATAAACATTTGATAGTTTAAATTCTCCTAAACTCCTGAAAATTTAAATGAATTGTAAGAAATATGTACTATGGACTTGAAGGATATAAAAATTAACTAAATAGAGTAAAATATTTTCTGGACAGTTATTTTTCAGTAATTATCTTCTCCTGTACTAAATATTAATTTATTGCATTAATATGCCCAGTACCAAGTGAATTTTCTAAAACTGGTTATGTAAATGTATTTAATTAATGTGTAGTAATCCATCACCATTAGTCATACATACTTTAATAGTATATAGTCCAATGAGTTGTCACAGATTTTAGTGAGGCCTCATTAAACCTTATATGAAACATGTCTTTGTTTTCGGTAAGACTTCAGTGGGCTGAATTTGCTCGACATGTTTAAAGAGTTCGTAGTATAAATATTTTTTGTATATAAAATCAATAAGAACTTCTGCCTGATGGCATAAATCAAGGACAGTATCACGAACGCCGCATGGAAGTCCCAGAAAATATTCGAACCCAATTCAAACAAAATTTATTATAAACGGAACACGCAATCTATATTTAATAAAATAAAAAACATTTCGCACTAACATAAAAGGTGTTTTTTAGAGATTCACAATTTAGAATTAAAATAGAACAAAGAAAAATATTTTGAATATCAGTGAAACTAGCTTTATTGGATAGATAATTTTATGCTTGTTTAAGTTGTTACAACCACAATATTGTGTAATAAAGGCAAATGAAACTCTATCATATTTTTCTTTTGTACAGATGTTAAGCTACTAATAAGGAAATATCCAAGAGTAATTTTCCAACGAGCAGTACAACTGACAAACATAAACACAATTACTTGGGTAGCTAAAGTATTATCATTTTGGTCGCTACCTTCAAACTAGGCGTATCCAGGTACTGGAACCCTTCCAAGAACACCATTAATTCGTTCCGTGTTCTTTGAAATCGTGTTGTTCAATACTACAAAAAATAAAATATAAAAAACGTTACGTTTTCTTTTTTGTTATGATATACAAAACACAAAATAAAAGAGAATTACGAAAATCAAGTTGTTTGAAACCGTGGAATTTGAGGAAATGGGTATCCGTGTTCTTCGAAACCGTGTTCTTTGAACGCCGTGTTCTTGGATGGTTACCTGTATTCTATTGGTGTGGAAATCATACTCGCATTTTGGATGAATGGACAACTCATCCAAGCATACATTTTCAATAACAACCTCATCTGTTTCTTTTTTTGATCGGACCAGCAACTTTAAAGTATGAAAAGATTCTGAAGTAAAACCTGGATGCCCATTTACTACTTTATACCAATAAGCAAGTGTATCAGAATGAGGCAAGCAGTTTTTAAATTGGTTTCGAACATATGGCCTATGCTTTCGGAGAATAAGGGCGATGATTCATGTAGAAATTTTGTCTGACAGACATAAATAATAATCGCTCTGATTGGTTAATATTTTTTTGTCTTATACGATCAAAATGAAATTCACACGTAAGCGATACATGTATACAATTTTGTCGTATGGATATATTTTGACATTTTATAAAGCAAGCAACCAAAAAAGTGTTTTTATTTTTGTTCGTTTAGAATTTTTTTTTATTATGTATTCTTCCCTGCCGTCAAATCTTATACAGAATTGAGCAATGTTCAATTTTTAATTTTTGTCGTACGATAAAACAATATGGCCGACATTCAACCAATCAGAGTGATTATTATTTATGTCTGTCAGTTAAAATTTATACATGAATCACCGCCTTAAAAGTTTAAATTTAAAGCAAACTTTCGTATTTCTTCTGAATATTTTCTGCCTAACTTTTGATTTTTAGTTTTATCTCAAAAAATTGAATTTGAGTCAGAATGGTTTAAAAAATTATCCTTCTGGCAAGAACTAATAAAATTTTTTTCTTCAAGTTCGTCTATCAGGTGGCCCAAAATAATATTTTTTTCTTCTTTATCTCATACTTGTTTGTCGTAGATTCTTATTATTTTGTGTTTGTTGTATTTAGTCCTTAAAGAAGTCCTTCTTTAAATCGTAGAAAGATCAGCACGTGATGAGGCCATTGCTCGTTTTAACGTTATTTTATTAAATTGTTTGTATATGTAAGAAGGTTTTATACTTTTATTAACAAAATCAGAAGAAGTAGTACCACTACGATTGCTAGCACCAAGAGGTGAATTATTTGAGATTTTTGTAATGGTTTGCAATTTCAAAGGACCTTTGTTTAAATCGGATATATTATCGTCATTAAATTTTTTTATCAATCCACGATGATAAAATCTATATTAGTTCCGAATACCATCAGTTCAGGTACTTCGTCAATTGGTGGTAAATAATCCTGGTCATGGTCTTTATTAGTTTTATTTAAACGCAACGACTTGAATGCCAATTCACTTAATAAGTTCAACGCATAGATTGGATCTACCTCAACTTGAGAAGAAAGTTCTAAATTGGCCCCGATAATATCGTTAGCATCATTTATAGAAGTTGAATAAACGTCTTGGGAAACAAATTTTCAAACAAACATGTTTTTTCAGTATGATATGAAATTACGGTTTGATTAATATTGGGGGGCGCATGTATTTTTAAGATAATTTTCATTGACGTCAAATCCACACGTTGATTCGTAAATGAACAAGATGAGAATGGCTGATTTTCTTAAAAAACTCCTCTGGTTCTCTTTTGTCTGTGGCATGGAATAATCATGCACTTAGTACATCTTGTTTACCGAAGCCAATTGTTTCAACCATTGCTTTTTCAATTCTCCATATTTTGGTAAGCTAAAAACAAATGTTTACATTATAATTTCTGTAAAAATTGTAATTGTAATCCACAAGCCTTTGCCGAAACATCATTACATCCATAGACAATCACTATTTGGTGCGCTTTATGGGCGGTCGGATTCATTGGTCTACATGTCTTCAAAAACAATGAAGGTCAGAATGTTACAGTGAACGGTATAGGGACATGATTTCTAACTTTGTTGTACCCCAATTGGCTGCCATAAATATTGCTGATATGTGGCTCCAACAAGACGGTGCCACATGCCACACAGTGCGGAATATTTGATAAAAGACTAATTTCACGTAATGGTCCTGTTAATTGGTCACCGAGATCGTGTGATCTAACTCCATTAGATTATTTTCTTTGGGGATATGTTAAGTCACTTGTCAACGCTGGTAAACCAGAGACGATTGTACTCTTGAAACACAACATCCGGCGAAAAGAAAAATTGTGAATTGCTCCGAAAAGTGTATAAAAATTGAACATCCAGATTGCGCCATCTACGCGCCAGACGCTGTGGCCACATGGCCGAAATCATATTCAAGCATTAATGGCATAAAATTATCTATCCAATAAAGCTAGTTTCACTGATATTCAAAATATTTTTCTTTGTTCTATTTTAATTCTAAATTGTGAACCTCTCAAAAAATACCTTTTATGTTAGCGCGAAATGTTTTTTATTTTATTAAATTTAGATTGCGTGTTCCGTTTATAATTAATTTTGTTTGAATTGGGTTCGAATATTTTCTGGGACTTCCGTGCGGCGTTCGTGATCCTGTCCTTGATTTAGGTCATCAGGAAGAAGTCCTTATTGATTTTATATACAAAAAATATTTATACTACGAACTCTTTAACCCATTCCCGCAAATGACGGCTATAGCCGTCAAATTTTTGTTGATATATGTATATGCAAATGACGACTATAGCCGTCCTGCATATTTTAATTAATAAAAAAAGGAACATCATTCTTACGAAGTGTACTAATGCATTATTTTGTTAATTATTCAGTAATACATCAACGAAAAAAAGATGTAACATTCCAGATAACAGTTTTTTTTTTGTGCGATTTTTCATGATTAGCAATTCGATATATTTCCGCCTACAGAAACAAATGACGGCTATAGCCGTCCTATTATGTACGCGCAAATGACGGCTATAGCCTATCGAAATCACCACTTCTAAAATGTTTGTACCAATAATTACAAATTTCATAAGACACAAGGTCGGCACCAAGAACACTACAAATTGATTCCCGTGCTTTAGAAGCTTTTTTCCTTATTGGAATTCGTATAGAATGCAGTGCCGAATGTGCTGTTTATCAGTTGCCATTGTAAACTCTGCTATTCTGAGAGGTAATGTAACTCACGATCCTGTAAAAATCACAAAATACCGTAAAAATATTTCTATTATAAATATAATTTTAGGCGCGAAGAAAAAATCTGTAGAAATTGTTATACACCTAATAAATAAAGTGGGTGGCTAACTAAATTTGTGTCCATGATTTAAAGTTACAACTTAACAATCGAATTGCATTTCTGATGAGGATTATAAAGCGATACCCATTATCCGATATTGAATAGTCTATTTTTGAAATTTTCAAAGAAGTGGTCATTTATTCTAGAGAAATTTGGGGTAGTTTTCATGATAAGGGGTGGTTGGTATCTGAAAAATTGCAGTGTACTTTTAATGTGAGCTTGTAAATCAATTGACAACAACGAACAACGAAATATTTATATATTGTCATTTTAAAACCTTAGGATGATTTTAATTTGGGATTAGCAGATTAAAAATAGAACTGCACGGATATTGTGTATACTCATAATTCTATATATGTATACATATACCACAACCGCAATCGAAATATTAATGTTTTTGGAAATTTAGTTAAAATCAAAAACTAGCTTTTATTTTCGACGTCTTAAAATATTTGCAAAAGCTAGTTGAAACAAACCAAGTCCTACCATGCTTCAGATATAATATGGAATAAGGGGAAAACGTTAACAAAAATTTGTATGCTTGACCAATTTTTTGGAGACAAATCCAAATACATAGTACATTTTCCCAAAGACATATTTCCGGTGTAAGCTGATTTTATTCATTTTCTCAAAAATAAAATCATTTATAAAATTATTAGGTATTTTGAAATTATCGAATTTAAATCATGCATCATCCTTAATAGTATACTTAGGGAAAATTTAGTCATGAATGTATTTAATTTGGACAAACCAGTATAGATAGGCGTATAAAATATACATAATGTAACCAAACACAAATATGTAATATGTATATGTTGTTTGTTGCAATTGTTTACTGCGATCATTAAAAAACCATTTAATTAAAATATTTTTCCCTTTCGTCAAATATACTTTCGTTCATAAATTTTTGATGTTTCTTATCATCTCCTCCAAATATTCGTTTTTTAAATTATACTTCATGCAGCACACCAAAACAATCATCGTAGCTACATACTTACATCTAAAATAGATCCTCTTCCTTTTCATGGTCACCACGTGTTTTATATTCTATATATCTAAACAAGAAATTATCGATCGTGTACAAACATTATTTTAAATAGTACATATGTATATACGAGTATGTATATACATAATACGTGCGTTTTAGCACAAACGTAATATATACAGACGAATTATTGCGAAAGAAAGTTTGGTCGAATACTGTGGCTCCACTTTTCATATTACATTATTTTTTGTAATCTAATCGAGGAACCCCATAACCCTGCCATCTATATATACATAGCAGAAACAGACTAAAAAAAACTTTCGTATTTTTTTCGCACCTAAACTACATACACATAGTAATAAAACTTTATGAATGAAGGAAACAATTGCTGTGTTTTAATATTGGAGCACTATCCGGAGCCAAATGGCAATTTTCTATTGAAACTGCAGCTATTATTCACTGGTGTCGCTGTACTATACAAATTAAAACTGAATTCATCAATAAAACAAACATTTATCACCTGAAATATATTAATTGACATTTATTTTGACATGACGTTATAAACAAGAATTCATTTTGCTGCGTTTTAAATTTTTATTGTAAGATTTAGTTTCTAATGGTTTCAGGGGTTTACAAAATAAAAGCCTTTTCAAATTTCCCATTGAAATGGATAGCGCTCCCGATAGCGGCTCCTGATAAATAAGTAGAGCAAGATATTTTTTTATCGATTTTTACCTAAAAAGTTGAATGAAAAATCTTAGTTTAGAGTTAAATAAATTAATTATATGCAATAATAGCGCGCTAAATATAAGTTTTGAAAGAGAAAATTGGCTGCTCCGGATACAGCTATCGGGCGCTAATAAAAAAACAGAGCAAATAACAAAACAACACGATGATCATACTGTCGGCTTATTAAAAACGAGCCGTCTTATTCACGGTTAGTTGTTTTGTGTGTATGGATAATGAATACATATTTATAAAAAATTAAATATGTATTATCACACACGGACACACGGGTAGTTAAGCAGGTGGAGCTTGACCATGTGCGCTATACATGTACAGATAAAAATCGATTTTAAATAAATTTCGTAGAATAGATACATAATTCTTTTTTGTTTTCTATATGTTGCTGCATGTAGTTTTTTTTCTATATACGAGTATGGTTGTGTTGTATGTGGATATGTAATTTTAATTTTTTATGAATTACTCAGCCTAACTATTTTATATAGTTTTTACTTTTCGTCCTTCGTTTCCTATTTTATATTTATGCGATCCATAGTTTACAGGAACAATGTATTAAGATGTTAACTCGCGCAATAATGAATATAAAGTATACATTATATTATTTATCATAGATCATCGTTTTTTATTTTTAATACAATTTTCATTGTGAATTTTTCCTTTTCCAATGCGCTTCTATTATGTTTGTAAAAACGTGTAAAAATGAGCAATACATATCATAATGCAGAAATGCTTTAGTCGGTCTCGGTAGTTATATTATTATGTAATATACATACATAAATGATAATCAAAAAATGTGTGTCGAACTCATAACGATGCTACGGCACGAGACGATTCAATTCTAATCTACTGGAATTAATGATAAAGGTTTAGTTGGTTTAATCGAGGTTAATTATGATATTGGTCTTCAACAATTGCTTCATTACATCAGCACCTAAGGAAAAACATTTATATTTTGGATGCATCTAGAGATTTCCTGAAATTGAATACTTTTCTTATTAATCATAAAGAGCAACAACATATTCATATTTGAGGCTTGTAATTGACTCCACCAATTTACATATAGATAAATTAAAGAAATGCATTATACTATTGCGAAAAAAATAACGCGAAACTATTTACCCAAACCAATCCTCAGTATGATCTACATATCATACATATATTCACATATAGTGTATTTAAACCCAATATGGAGTGGGCCAGCAGAATATTTGCTTAACAGCATCTTTGCGTTCCAAAAAAAGGTTATCAAATATGTAATAAATGTACCAATCAGAACACCTTCAAATGTATTATTTGATGGTTTTTGTCATTAAAAACACTATAAATGATAGAGAATTGCTAATGGTTGCAAACAAAATAATTATAACTCTTATCAAACACAAATTCATATTAGTTCAAATATCAGATATTCTTAAAAACCGAGCAACGCGAGTGTCTCACTATAAAACAGAGCTTTTTAAAACAAAGATCTCTGATTTTGCATTTACGAATTAATTACAGCATATTTTTGACTGAAATTAATGAGATAATATGTAAAATATCTCAAATTAGTAACCAAAATAATGAATTTGCAATTATTTAATAATTTTAATTCAAAAATATTATTTTTTTCTATTTAGCCGGCTATAGAAACGGTTAAATAGAAAAATGCTTATTTTTCAATTAAAATTATTAAATATGCAATTGCAAATTTATTATTTTGGCTATTAATTTTAGATATTTTACATATTATCTCATTAATTTATGTCCAAAATACGCTGTAATTAATTCGTAAATGCAAAATCTGTTTTTAGAAGTCGTCTGTAGATTATATGTAAGTATGTGGCATCGGTCTGGCATCGGTCCACTGAAATTTTAAAAGTAATCTAAGCATTTAATTTGTTGTTGTTTTTTTGTAGTGGTGATTGTTATTCCCATTGCAAAATTATTGATTATTTATATTAAAATTGAAAATTAATTAAGCCAAAAAATTAGGATAAATCATAACTCAAACTATTATAATATGGGTTCCATTTGAAACGCGATATTTTAAAACACGAATTATCAAAACGCGATATTTCAAAACGCGATAATTCAAAACGCGATACGGTTCAAAACGCGATATGGTACAAAATGCGATATTTCAAAATGCGATAAACGCGATATCCGATATGGTACAAAACGGGAGTTTAGGATCGGGTTATATCAGGCAGGTGAAGGGGAAATTTAATTTCAGTTTATAGGAATTTAAAAATCGATAGGAGCGAGAGTATATAGGTTCGGTGTAAATCGGGTCGCTACGCTCCCGTCGCTTCGCAATGCACATTCTGTACCATAACGCGTTTTGAAATATCGAGTTTTGAAATATTGCATTTTGTACCATATCGCGTTTTGTACTATATCGCGTTTTGAAATATCGCGTTTTGTACCATATCGCGTTTTGTGCCATGTCGCATTTTGAAATATCGCGTTTTAAAATATCGCGTTTTGTACCACATCGCGTTTTGAAATATCGCATTTTGAAATATCGCGTTTCGAGCGGATTCGTTATAATATGTATATAGTACTTTAACCACTTGAGTGATTTGTTTGGACTACCCGTGTGTGATATACATACATATATCTATAATACATATTTTATTTTTTATAAATATTCATTATACATACACACAAAAAAACTATATCGTGAATAAGAGAGATCGTTTTTAATAAGCCGACAGTACATCGTGTTGTTTTGTTATTGTTTAATTCATTCGTAAAGTTTTTTTTTTACTATGGATGTAGTTTAGTTAAGTAAAAAAAATACGATCGCGACATAAAATTTTTCGGTGAAGCCGAACTAACTCGAGCAGGAATAAAATAATACAAAGAAAATATGTGTTTAAATATAAAGAAGGTTTTAAATTAGCAAAAAATAATTGATTACGACTTATTTTGAAATAAGAAATATACTTCAAAAGAAGTAGAGTGTTGAACGGGCCATTTATTTACCTACTTATTCTATTGGCCCGTTCCATACACGGCTTCTACAAACTAGGTCGTAACAGATTTTTTATTGCTAATTTAAACCCTTATTTTATATTAAAACACCAAATTTGTTTGTATGGTCATACATTTTTTTATTTTCATTTCTATTCGTGTTAGTTCGGCTTCCGAAAAATTGTATGTCGCAGTTAACAACGATTTTATAGGTAAAATGGGAAAGAGACGAAGGTGAAGTCGGTTTTTTGAAGCTGTGTTGCCGTGTATGGAACGTGCCATTATTCTAACAAAAAAATACATATACATAACCAAATTAGAAAAATAAAACAAATATAAATACTGGTGTATATGTATGTAGGTTTCGTCGACAGTTTTCAAGGATTTTTACATTTTTCATCTTACAATAAATTCAGTAAGAAAAATTATTACTAGTAAGTGGTTTTAAAATTTGTGTGTTCCGACTTGTTATTTCATTAATTAAATCTATTAAATATCGACAATATACTTTAAATAAAATTCATTTGGTTAAATTAATATTCATCAATAGTATTCTTCTATAGTTACAATTACTTATCCTATACGCTTTTCTCATTTTATTGGCCGTCAGTTTCTTTAAATATCGTTCCACAATGAATCGTGATAAAAGTGGTATAAAATGTGCTGTTGAAAGCTGCTGTTCAACTAAACGGCAAAATGTTCGTTTGTTTAAGTTGGTGGCCCACCACAAGAAATTTAATGATTGGGTAGTGAATTGTAGGCTAAAAGATACCACACTTAAAAACATTTTGGTTTGCGAAAAACATTTCGAAAAAAAATATTTTACTAAAAGAGGTTTAAAAAAATATGCTGTGCCTACACTAAATTTGTTTGATTCCGGCAGTGATATTTCGATGGTGACCATTTTGTCAATAGAAGATTGGTTGGAATCTAAAGACGATCCAACTACAAGTGTTCCTATAATAACGACAGACAATTTGCGTCAGGATACCTCAGAACTGATGACTTTAGAAAACATCGCGAACCTACCAGAACCGGCGCTGTATGCTGAAAGCGACATTGAACCTCCACCATGTAAAACGTGTTTACGAAATATTAAAAATGAAAATTATTATCGTTTAAACTATAATAAATTATTAAGAACATTAAAATCAAAAGACCGTGAAATAATGGAGCTGAAAAGAAAATGTTATAATTATTTAAGAAAATTTAAACGAAAGAAAGTGTACATCCAAAAATCAAACACAAACATTAACGACCACTTGAATACTTTATTAATTGACGACAATGCAAAAAACTTTTGTAAAATGTTAACAAGTGATCGATCTAAAAATCAAAAATGGCCGGAAGAGCAAAAAATAATCGCTCAGAACATATTTTATCGATCGGCAAGTTCATACAAATACTTAAGAGAGAGTTTAAATTTTAATTTGCCATCTACATCATCATTAATACGATGGCAACCTGTTAAGTATCTCAGCCCTGGCTTCAACCATAATGCACTTATGAAAATAAAAGAAAAGCTTAGCATAATGAGCAGTGATTCGAAACAAGCTGTGTTGTTATTCGATGAAATATATATCAGAAGCGATCTTGTTTATAACATTTATACTGACCAAATCGACGGATTTGTAGATTACGGCAAAGACAGAGAAGCTGAAGTTGGTAAATTGATATGCTGTTTTATGATTAGAGGATTATCAGCCAATTGGAAATTTGTTTTAAGTTATTATGTTTCCCAACATAGTGTTTCAGCAGATAAGTTATTTTTACTTATTCAAGAAAATTTGGACAAATGTTATGAGTTGGGAGTAAATTTGAGAGGCGTAGTTTGTGATCAAGGACCAAATAACAGAAAGTGCATGAATATGTTTGGAATAACAATTGAAAGACCTCATTTCTTATATAATGATGCTAAAATAGCTTGTATATATGACGTGCCTCATTTAATAAAGTCAGTTAGGAACACGTTAATGAAATCCGATATAAATACGCCTGACGGTTTGGTAAGTTGGAATGTGATACTAGAACTGTACAACTTAGAGGTAAACTCAATTACCAAATGTTGCCCTAAAATCACGGCTAAACATATTTATCCAAACAATTTTGACAAAATGAGAGTCAAACTAGCCACACAAATATTTAGTAGAAGTGTTGTAGCGGGTATTAAAACAGCGATTCAATTGAATAAAATATCATCTCGTAATAAAGGAGTTGCATGTTCTACGTATAAATTTATTGAGAAAATTGACAAACTCTTCGATTGCCTCAACTCAAAAGCAAAATACGATAAAAATCCATTTAGATGTGCTTTTATTACAAATAATGAAGTGGATACATTTTTAGAGTTCATGGTAAACTATATTTCAAATATTGCTTTAGTAAAAAAAACAACAGTTTATTGTTTTAAGGGGTTGATTCAGAGCATACGAGCCATTCAAGCCCTTTCTAAAAATATATTGTCGCAAAATATTGGAATTGAGTATATTTTAACGTCCAGATACAATCAAGATCCAGTTGAAAATTTATTTGCACAAATCAGAGCCGCTAACGGAAATAATCGCAACCCGTCGGTTCATGAATTTAATCATAATATTGCAAAAATTACAACGGTTAAAATTTTATCGCCATTCTCAAATATATCAAATTGCGAGAATGACACAGACGAAGTGCTTGAAATGACGGAAAATGTACAAACCGAATCAAATGAAAACCTCAATGCAAGTTCAATTGAAATTGACCATGATGATGACATATCAGATATATCTGAAAATTTTTTTAATTTGGATGTACCTTTACAAGAAGCTTCAATGCGGTATTTTGTGGGCTACGTAGCGTTCAAAATTTTGAAGAAAATTAAATGTTCCCGTTGCAAAAACATCTTTATCAAAACTGATGAAATTTTGGAGGCTCCGACAGAATATTTGATTAGCAATAAAGATTATGGCGATGAAAATAAGAAGAATCTTAAAGCTCCGACTGATTATTATTTCAAAATTTGCAAAGAACAAATTTATTTATTTTCCCGGATGTTTTCAGAACGCGCAAATATGAAAGATTTAAAGAAGAATATTGTCCAACTTTGTATTGTTAACACCAGCATTACCTGCAAAGATTTGTATGTCGAACAAAATCCGTGCCATGAGCATAACAAGGCAGCCTTAAACTTCATGATTTTAGTTTTAATTAGAAAACATTGTACTTGGTTAGCTGAAAAACACATTCAAAAAAATTATAAAAACGTACGAAATCCTAATTGGCGAATACTATTGCAAAACAAATAATTATATAATGAAATGTACCGCACATGGATAAACTTTATTTTTGAAATTTTTGTTTTATTTGTTTTATTGTTATTGAATTTGATTAAATTGAATCATGAAATAAATTAATTATAATTTAACTGATAAAATTGTTGGTTTCATTTTTGTTTCGTGCAGAATTTTTTTTTCTTCTCACATCTTCCTCTTTATCTAGTGGTATACCAAGTGAATTTTATTGTATATGGACGATTTATTGTATACGGAAACGTCCCCATACAGATGTTTGATGTACATTTTCTTCTATAGATATTAAAACTACAAATTTAATGTCACATAACCTCACTCTCTTGAATAACCTCATCGCAATTCATTTTCAATGCCCTACCTGTTTAACCCTTTGCCTGTCCACCATTAATATTTAAACTTATTAGTCAGACGTTCTATGCATATTGTTCATAATTTTTCTCGTTATCAATTAGCATCAAATCAAAATACTTAGTTAAAATGTATGTAATAAGACTAAATACAAAATATATCAAAGCATATGTTGTTATTAATTCTGTACAAAATTTATAACTGTTTTTACAGTTAGTAAATATAGATAAATTAATTATTTTTATCAGTAGAGTAATATTCTTACTCTCAAACAAAATTTTGTAATAAAAAAAATAAGACAAAGTGTATCATCACCACATATGATGCGCAGGACAGTCAAAGGGTTAACTCGTCGTATAGTTAATGGTTAGTTAATATTAAACAAAAAATTGTTTGACATAAGAATTAAAACTAATTTCAAGTAAAACAACGTGCGTACCATGTGTCAATCCTCATTATAGTGTCATTTTTTGTGTGTACGTGTGTTGAACTAACTAATCGATATTATTTTGTTCGTTTCATGGTTTTTATTTTTCGTATAGCTAATACCACAACTAATACGAATTGTAATTTTTTTTATCAATAAATTTTCTTATTGATCATGGTATGTAGGTCTGAAAATAAACAATATGAATATAATTTAAAACAGCCAATGGAATAACGAAAATAAAAACAAAAAAAAAATAATAATTTACAGTTTTCATTTATAAAATTGGTTTTCAATTTTTCGTGTGGTCTGTATACGTAAAAATTGTGGTTTTCGACTATGTTGATGATAGTGCCATCTACTAGTAAGTAGATGTCAAATGCATATCAAAATAGCTATGGGGTTCCTCGATGTAGTTTAAATTTTTCTCACCACACAATTGGCGCAATTATCAGTCAATTTGATAAAACCATGTCTTTATTCGCCAATAATTCGTCTGGATATATTGAGTTTGTGGTTTTAGTTTCATTTCATTCTGTTTTATTAAAATATAAATCATACATATATTAGAATAAGAGAAAGGATACTTTCAAACGAAAATAAAAAATAAGTTGAATTTGTTATTTTTTCGTTTGTTTCTTTTTTACTGTATACACAAATATAAAAAATTTTATTTGTCGCTCGCGTATTGAAAAAATATATTGAGCGAGAAATATGTATTGCGCTGATAATGTAGACCAAAATAGGGTTTGAGTATTAACTAATATTTATACTAACAGCCGCTAGAAATTTTTTTCCATTTGTAACGACATCGAGAATTTGATTTAAACATAAATTTTCCATTGGTTTAGGCATCTTTATTCATTTATTTGTCTATGGTTTCACACTCAACAATGTGTTCAGCAAAATAATCATCGATCAATTAAACAGTCTAACGCTTGAAATACAATTTAATAATTTCGGTATCGTTGATAAAAATGTTTATTTTCAAGGTATTAATTTTGCACAGTTCGATCAAGTAACAATGTATAATGTTGGATTAAACGGCAGCAGTTTTTTAAATGGGACGAATACCAAATCTCTCGATTTACGGAATATCGGAGTAATTGATTTTGACCATTTTTCGAACAAACGACTAGATTTTCTCAATCTGAAAAGCGCAACAATTTATAATTTTATTAAAACAAATTTTGATAAAATGAGTAAATTAAGTTTTTTTGAAATATCTAATTTTGTATTTGCGGATGACAATGTATTAAATGTACCAAAATTATTTGCCGGATGTAAAAATCTTTCAGTCTTATGTCACAAACGTAATATATACAGACGAATTATTGTGAAAGAAAGTTTGGTCGAATACTGTGGCTCCACTTTTCATATTACATTATTTTTTGTAATCTAATCGAGGAACCCCATAACCCTGCCATCTATATATACATAGCAGAAACAGCCTAAAAAAAACGTTCGTATTTTTTTCGCACCTACTACATACACATCACATAGTAATAAAACTTTATGAATGAAGGAAACAATAACAAAACAACACGATGATCATACTGTCGGCTTATTAAAAACGAGCTCTCTTATTCACGGTTTAGTTGTTTTGTGTGTATGTAGTATAGATAATGAATATTTATAAAAAATAAAATATGCATGTATATCACAACACACGGGTAGTGTAGTGAAGCACGTGGAGCTTGGCCATGTGCGCTATACATGTACAGAGAAAAATAGATTTTAAATAAATTTCGTAAAATAGATACATAATTCTTTTTTCTATAATGTTGCTGCATGTAGTTTTTTGTTTCTATATATAGTTGTGTTGTATGTGGATATGTAATTTAAATTTTTTATGAACTACTCAGACATATTTTATGGCTTCCTGAATTGAAAAAGGCCGAAATTAAAAAGGTAGACTTAAAAAATATATTTTTATATGCAAAAATGGGACCTTTTTTAAGTCATATTTATAACAAATTTTCTGACTTAACAAAGATGTTTTACAAAAACAAATTTAATTTAAAAATGACACAAGGAAGGCATATTTTAAGTCATTTTAAAAATACATTTTATAATTCATTTTCAAAATGACTGAAAATAGCCATATTTTATTTTACATTATAAACATAAAATTTACATATGTTTTTGATAGACATAGAAATGCATGCGTTATAAGTGGACTTTTATGCCATTTATAAATACACATTTTATGCTTTTTATAAATACACTTCTTAAATCATTTTCAAAATGGCTTATGATATGCATTAATAAAGTACGGTTTTTTTTATTTCATTTTCATTACAGATTTTAAGTCCATTTTAAAATGAAATAAAACGCTGGTTTTAAGTCCGGAAAAATACAATTTTTAAGTCAGCTTTTTTTAATTCGAGGAGTCATATTTTATATAGTTTTCACTTTTCGTCCTTCGTTTGTTTCCCATTTGATATTTTTGCGAACCATAATTTGCAGGAATATAATGTATTAAAATGTTAACTCGCACAATAACGATTATAAAGTATACGTTATAAAGGGTTATCCAATTCAAGCTTGATAAAGTAAACTTAAAAAAAACACACAAAATATTCGGAATGTATTGTAATTTTTATTTCATTTTACAGATTGATCCTTGCCATTTTTAGTTAAACAAGATATCATTCAAATGTCCTCCACGGGACTTCTTACAGGCCTTGATTCTTTTGAGGTAATTTTCAATGACTTTTCGGCACATTTCGGGCGGTATCTCGGCCATTACCTTACGAATATTAGTTTTCAATTCGTCAAGAGTTTGAGGACTGTTTGCGTAAACACGATCTTTCGCGTAGCCCCACAAAAAGAAATCCAAAGGCGTTTAAATCACAGGATCTTGGAGGCCAATTGACATCAGCCAATCGCGAAATCAAACGTCCAGGAAATTTCTCTTGCAAAAGATCTCGATTTGCTCGTGTTACGTGACTGGTTGCTCCATCCTGCTGGAACCACATATCGTCAAGATCATAATCTTTGATTTTCGTAAAAAAATAATCGGTTAACATGCGGCCATAGCGCTCAGAATTGACGGTAACGGTTCGTCCATGGTTGTTCTCAAAAAAATACGGCCCAATCACACCACCAGACCACAATGCGCACCAAACAGTGACTTTTTCCGGGTATAATGGCTTCTCTACAATCAATTGTGGATTTTCTGAGCCCCAAATTCTACAGTTTTGCTTATTAACGTATCCACCAAGCGAAAAATGAGCTTCATCACTAAAGAAAATTTTGTTCGAAAAATCAGCATCAGCAGATTTAATAATTTTAACGCGTTGGTCGATTGTTAAATGCTCCATATTCTTAAATAGCAGAATGTCAACTAAATAAATGACAGCGTACTTGACGTTTATCTTTGACAGATGTCGGTATACAGATTTCTACTTTATCAACCTCGAATTGGATAACCCTGTATTTATCATAGATCATCGTTTTTTATTTTTAATACACTTTTCATTGAGAATTCTTTTTTTTTCCACGTATGTACCTATATTTATTGATTGTTGATAATCAATAGAGTTAAGTATGTGTGAAGACAAATGCGCTTCTATTATGTTTGTAAAAACGTGTAAAAATGAGCAATTCATCATAATGCCGAGATGCTTTAGTCGGTCTCGGTAATTATATTAATATTTACATATAAATGATAATCAAAAAATGTGTGTCAAACACATAGCGATCCTACGACACGATTCAATTCTGATCTACTGCAAGGAAGGATAAAGGTTTAGTATAGGTTTAATCGAGATTAATGATGATATTGGTCTTCAATAATTGCTTCATTAAATCAATACCTAAGAAGAAAAATATATATTTTGGATGTATCTAGAGATTTCCTGAAATTGAATACTAAAATTAATACTTTTCTTATTAATCATAAAGAGCAACAACATATTCATATTTGAGGCTTGTAATTGACTCCAGCTTTAAATGGAATTTACATAAAGATAAATTAAAGAAATGCATTATAATATATATATTTGCGATAAAAATAACGCGAAACAATTTACCCAAACCAATCCTCAGTATAATCTACATATCATCCATATATTCACATATAGTGTATTTAAACCCAATATGGAGTGGGGCACCAGAATATTTGCTAAACTGCATCTTTAACCACTTGAGTGGTTTGCCCGAGCGTGACTCGGACGCGTAGTTCGATTGTGTTTTTATTTGCCCGAGTCTTGCTCGCGCAAAGCTTGTATTGAAACAATAATTGAAAAATAAAAATTTTGTATTATTTTCTAAAGAAATGTAAAAAAAAACCTAACAATTTATGGACACACTTTCTCACAAAAAGCCGTCACTTAAGTGGTTTCTCATGATTTGTTTATAATAATTAAATAAAAAAGTATTTCTGTAAAATATTAAATATCTGCGTATTGTTCGATGAACTCTGCAGTGAAACAATAAGCCTATTTTGAAATAAAACAAAATTATGGCCTATTCATCGAAGAATATAAGTAAAAATTAGTAACATATACTAATTTTTAGTTATACCAGTTCTCCTATACTTAAGTTTTTATCTAAAATAATTGGTGGAATAAAACAATCAGTTACTACTTTTCATCATAGAAAAATACGTATGGATAATATTTGTTTCTTGTTTTAAACTGGTTTTCGGCTAATTGTTTGATTGGTATTTGCCTTTTTATGCGAAGCTGTTTGCAAAATTGCCAAGAGTTATTTGCAAATGGTAGTAAGCAAAAGTTATTTGACAACATAGTAGGGATTTAGCCGCTTTATTTCTAAGGTACACAATCAATTAAATTTCGGATTAATGAGCAAATGATTAGTTCATTGAAACCAAGCCAGATCCCAGGGCAGCTGAAAGAGACATATTGCTACTGGATGAGGAATACTAGCATGCCCGGAGGATGAATTTATTTTCTTCCATTTACTGACCAAAACAACGATTGTTTGACTTTGTTGGGATACATTGTTAAATTGTTTCTCTCTGCCATGCAAACCAAACATTGAAGTTATTCTAAGTCCGAAGGATTTTACACATTCACTTGAAAGCTAAATTTTTGTTTTATATTAATGCTGTGTGCAATCAACTACATTGACTTAACTAAATTCAAACTAGAAGTCCCTGAAATTTAAAGACAGATATCACTAAAATAAAATATTTATTCTGTGTAGTTTATTTGTTAATGTACATGTACAGAAATTTTAAAATCATCCGGAGTACACCATAATAAAATTATGACAATTCTAATCTAATAAACAAAAAGTAATCAAAAAGTAACCACCTAAACTTAATTGCATCAGTCGCGTGCTGAACAATAGCAGAAGCTTCAATATTTGTTTAGTCAAGGCAAATGGCATAAGTTGTTCATAACAACTTTTGAATTCATTAACCACCCACCAAGAATTTTTTCCACATATTAATGTAGTTTCAATTTTCTGAATAATAAATCCTTTTTTTGCAGTATTCTACAACCAATGAAAAGATATACACCTAAATTAACGCCTACTTTCGCAATTTATTGTATCGCAGATGAGGAGTAATTAGAATAGAAACGCCAGCTAAGGGGCCAATGTTCCAGATTTTCTAATGCCATTCTTGTGTTATTCACTTTCACTTGGCAACAAACGAAAAAAGTTTTTGTCCGGGTTGAATTAGTTAATACCAATCTTTACGATCATTGAGTTATATAGATTTTAATTTAGATATAATTTAATAAAATATTAATCATTCGATTATGTTGTTATTCGAAATAGTAGATAAATAGCTGAGGATGATGATTTATTAATTTATATAGTTATAATAAATGTTGAAAACAATTATGTCGCTAGCAAAAGCTTGCTGTTTTACATTCTATTTCATTGTCCTAACAACTCAGTTACTATTGACTATTTAGAAGTCTGAAACTGGGTCCATTTCAGGATGTGATAAAAACGATGATCTATGGATAAATAATATATCGAAAACTTTAAATTCGTTTTAAGGAAAATTGTGCGAGTTAACATTTTAATACATTTATATTGGTGTAGGAGAAAAATTTCGTGTTTTTTTCGGAGTAGATTGCTTTACATTCATATATCCCAGTAAACATTGAACGTATCAGGCAACCTTGTATGCGTTTGAAAGGTGACATTTTAACTTGCACTTTGACATACAAAACATTAAAATCGGTGAAATGAATAAAAAGTTACATTTTAAACATATAGATAAATAATGAAAAAATTCGTTTACTTTTACAATTTTATTACGACAAAATTAAAAACGCGGCTCAGGCTTGCGAACAAATTGTGCATGGAGAAGGTGCTTTATCAAAATGAGCAGCAAAGAAATCTCGCTTTCAACCTGGAAATATGGATGTGAAAGATGCCCCTCGCTCTAGTCGACCAACCAGTGGTAAATTCGATGAAATCATGCAGAAAATTGAAGAAGACCAGCATATAAGCAGCCATGCCATTGGTAAAGAACACAATATTGATCACAAAACAGGTTTAAACCATTTGAAAATGGCTGGATACAAAAAAAGCTTGACGTTTGGGTACCTCATGAATTAACAGTTAAAAATTTAATGAACCGGATTTCTATCTGCGAAACGCGAAAAGGAATCGTGCATTATGAGATGCTGCCACCTGTTGATGACATATCAGATATATCTGAATTTTTTTTTAATTTGGATGTACCTTTGCAAGAAGCTTCAATGCGGTATATTGTGGGCTACGTAGCGTTCAAAATTTTGAGTAAAATTAAATGTGCCCGTTGTGAAAACATGTTTATCAAAACTGATGAAACTTTAGAGGCTCCGACAGAATATTTGATTAGCGATAAAAATTATGACGATGAAAAAAGAAGAATCTTAAAGCCCCAACTGATTATTATTTCAAAATTTGCAAAGAACAAATTTATTTATTTTCCCGGATGTTTTCAGAACGTGCAAATATGAAAGATTTGAAGAGGAATATTGTCCAACTTTGTATTGTTAACACCAGCAGGTGTTACAAAGATTTGTATGTCGAACAAAATCCATGCCATGAGCATAACAAGGCAGCCTTAAACTTCATGATTTTAGTTTTAATCAGAAAACACTGTACCTGGTTAGCTGAAATACACATACAAAAAAATTAAAAACCGTACGAAATCCTAATTGGCGAATACTATTGCCTTAGACAAGCAAATTAGATTTTTCATTTGAACTAAAAAATGAAAACAAAACAAACTTCTGATAATTCCAATGTCATCGTTGTATATGTGATTTTTCAATAAACTGCGTATACGTATACGCAAAAAACAAAATATTTTTGATTGTATGCGGCTATTTACAGAAAATGAAATCGCAGTTTAAATTTTTACGTTTACATAGGATGAAATATCTGTTTTAGGTTGTCTCAGCTATTGCAAAACAAATAATTATATACAAATAATTATATAATGAAATGTACCGCACATGGGTTGTTATTTTATTTTTAAATTTTATTAAAATTTATTTTAATTTTAATAAAACTTTAATATTGAAATTTTTATTTTATTTGTTTTATTGTTATTGAATTTGATTAAATAAATTAATTATAATTTAACTAGTAAAATTGCTGGTTTCTTTCTCTTTAGCTAGTGGTATACCAAGTGAAATTTATTGTATATGGACGATTTTTTGTATACGGAAACGTCCCCATACATATGTTTGATGTACATTTTCTTCTAGGGATTAAAAATTCAAATTTAATGTCAAATAACCTCACTCTCTTGAATAACCTCATCGCAATTCTTTTTCAATACCCTACCTGTTTAACCCTTTGCCTGCCCACCATTAATATTAAAACTTACTAGTCGGACGTTCTGTGCATATCGTTCATAATTTTTCTCGTTATCAATTAGCATCAAATCAAAATATGTAGTTGAAATGTGTGTATTAAGACTAAATACAAAATATACCAAAGCATATGTTGTTATTATTTCTGTACAAAATTTATAACTGTTTTTACAGTTAGTAAATATAGGTACATTAATTATTTTTATCAGTTAGTAATGTTCTCAGTCTCAAACAAAATTTTGTAATAAAAAATAAGGCAAAGTGTATCATCATCACATATGATGCGCAGGACAGTCAAAGGGTTAACTCATCGTATAGTAAATTGATTATAATAATGGTTGCACAACAAATTCGATATTAAACAAAAAATTATTTAACATAACAATTAAAACTAATTTCAAGTAAAACAACGTGCATACCATGTGTCATTTTTTGTGTGTATGTGTGTCGAACTAACTGCCGATATTATTTTGTTCGATTCATGGTTTTTATTTTTCGTATACATATAGCTAATAATAATAATTTTTTTATCAATAAATTTTCTTATTGATCCATGGTAGGTATGAAAATAAACAATATGAATATAATTTAAAACAACCAATAACGAAAATAAAAACAAATAAAAAATAATAATTTACAGTTTTCACTTATAAAATTGTTTTTCAGTTTTTTGTGTATCTGCATACGTAAAAATTGTGATGTTTTCGACTATGTTGATGGTAGTGCCATCTACTAGTAAGTAGATGTCAAATGAATATCAAAATAGCTAATGGGGTTCCTCGATGTAGTTTAAATTTTTCTCACCACACAATTGGCGCAATTATCAGTCAATTTGATAAAACCATCTCTTTATTCGCCAATAATTCGTCTGGATATATTGAGTTTGTGCTTATGTCTTATAGCCGCATCACCTCCGGGTATTATCCATGAAGCCATATTTAATGGCCTACATATATTACAAAATGTTGAATTGGTAAATTTTAAATTGGATTCGATTCCCGTAAAATTATTTAGTGATCAGCCATTACTCAGGATTGTCAATTTGTCTGGTAATAATTTAAATTTTTGGGATCCTAACATCTTTATCGCTAATCCATTGATAAAGAGACTCATAATTAAACACGTGATGCAAAATAGTTCAGAGTAAGAAAATAGTTTATAAAAAATTCATATTTGTAAATATTAAATAAGTGTTTAAAATTTTAGAACGCCAGTTGATGTAATAGTTGGACCTGAATGCTACGTCGAAATAGGAGATGTCAACATTGAAAATTACAAGTCAATTTCAGGTTTAGTTGAAAACGAAAATATTGGTCAAATACGTATCGAGGCTTCTAACTTATCAAAAATGTCAATAACCGATTTTAATAAAATTTGCAAACGCTCAACACCAATTCACATCCAATTCGACGATTTCAATATTAAATTTACGTTAGCTGAGTTCCGAGAACGTAAAATAAATTTTGATACAAATGTAATTTTAACCGGAAACGAACTCCAAAAGCTAAATGCAAGAATTGTTATTTACTTGTCGGTAATACCATGCCCACAGTATATTTTGGACCACGAAATGTTTATGTCACTGTTGAATAATGAGAATTTCAACGTATATTTAAAAGATTCTCAAGTCCTTATTAAAATATTTAGGGATCCGATGTTGCCGAAATATCATCGAATTTCTTTTAACGAAAATTGCCCAACACCTTGTAAATGTTATCACTATCCATTAATCGATGACATTTCCATTGATTGCTCAAACGCAGGCCTGACTACGATCCCACATATTACCTGGCCATCACAATTCGACAAAATCGATTTAATTGCTTTGGATTTACAAAGAAATGACTTAATCACTCTTAATATTACTAGTCTTGATGATCGCGTGGCCCAACATTTATCTTCAATTCTCGTGAAGGATAATCCTATACGGCATATAGAACTGGGAGCGAAAGCCATTCAACTAAATAAGTTTGCCTATTGTAATTATGTTGAAAATGCGTATAGTCAACTATGGTTATTATCAAATGAGGAGACACCTATTTGCACTTTTACAACATCAGTCGAGAAGGATTTGATCTACTATGTCCGTCAAAAATCGTCAGAATCGATTAAAAATATTTTAAATGCGATTCCTTGCGATGGGGCGTCTAAAAATTAACAAATTAATTCGGGGTTTCGAAAATGTATTTAAAATAAGAGGAAATATAAAAAATTAGAAATGCACAAGACATTTATGTTTATGATTTGTTTCTTGGTATAACACTGTTGAAAACTTTAGACAATGACGAAAAACTTGATACAGGTCTGAAATTGCTGATATCTAACATATTATCTGATTTATATATCGGAATAACTTTAACAATTTTGAGAACTTTAGGAAAAAGGCCTCGGTCCAATTTCGATTTATTCGTTTATTAACTTAACAGTTTTGGCTACTAACCAGTTAATTGAAAATTTTAGGAACTTCGCAGAAATGCTATCATCTCACGTTGCTACATTATTGTCTTAGTTTGAGATGATAGTGATTATGTCCCTTTCGTCAGCTGTAGACCACAAGTACTTTAAATTAAATTGTTTAACAATTGTATAACAAGTATTTTGCATTATGGTGCAATTTTCAAAGTTGTTTCTCTGTTTAGATTGTTGTACACACTACTAATGTGTGAATCACCTGGTGAACATTTCTTGTATTTAAAAAATCTATCACGGTCCTTTGTTAACGCCAATATGTTGGTTGTCTAATTTACGACTAAATTCCTTCGACAAAAGAAGCCCGAACATATGAGATTATGCATCGAAAACATCAGCTTCCAAGCGGAAGTAGGAAACTCAAGGGCCTGTTTTGCTAACGCCAGGAATCTCACTAAAGATTTCCACCCAAGAAGTACAGCTATCAAAGACGGGAATGGAGAGCTGAGAACAAACGTGGCTGATGTTCTCTCAGTATGGCAAACCTACTTTCAAAATCTGCTAAATCGGAATGACGAAGTTACCCCCATTAGAGCAATAGCTCCGCCAGGTGAAGAGTTCTTTGTCGAATATCCCACAGTAGAGGAAGTAGACGCAGCTATTAGTCGATTGAAAAACGGCAAGGCACCCGGTCTCGATGGAGGCGCTACTCTTGCAACAAGTTTATACGATCTCGTCGTTTGTATTTGGGACCAAGAAGAGTTGCCGGAGAATTGGAAGACCGCACTCATATGTCCGTTGCATAAAAAAGGCGACCGTCTTAAATGTGAAAACTTTCGTGGCATAGCTCTATTGAACACTGCCTACAAAGTGTTGGCTAATGTTGTACTTGCCAGACTCATCCCTTTCGCCGAAAACATCATTGGCGACTATCAGTGTGGTTTTCGGCCCAACCGATCGACCACTGACCAGTGTTTCACCATGAGGATGATCTTGGAAAAATGTTGGGAGTATAACATAACCATTCATCAACTATATATAAACTTCAGACAGGCGTATGACAGTATAAACCGCGACAACCTATGGGCCCCGCTCATATGCCTGGAAATCCCAGAGAAACTCGTTTCTCTGTGTAAATTAACAACATCCGGGTCTGTATGTAGAATCGTAATTGAAGGATCTGTGTCAGACTCCTTTGAAATAACATCTGGTGTTCGACAGGGTGATGCACTCGCGCCTTTGCTGTTCAATCTGGCGCTTGAGTACATGGTGAGGAAAAGCAACATCGAAACCTCGCGCTGTATATTTAATAAGTCAGGCCAAATTCTTGGATATGCAGATGATATCGTGCTTCTTGGCCGAAGACCTAGCGATATCAAAGACTGTTTCATACCGCTCGACCGCTGCGCAAGAAGACTTGGTTTGGAGGTGAACAGCAGTAAAACCAAATATTTAGTAACACCTAGGAACATCTCTACGGCAAATCTCGGAATTGGCGACCACAATTTTGATAGCGTCGAAAACTTTAAATACCTCGGGTCAGTTATAACATCGTCGAATGATATGCAGGCAGAAATAAAAGCCCGAATCGCTGCCGGACAACGAGTTTTCTACGCCAAATCAAAATTATTGCGATCGAAACATCTATCGCAGTCGTGCAAGCTCGCACTTTATAAAGCACTTATAAGACCTGTGCTGGCTTTCGGAAGCGAGAGCTGGACCATGACCACTAACGATTGTAGATTATTATCTACCTTCGAAAGGAGGGTTGCCCGTTCAATCTTTGGTCCAATTAAAGTTGCGAACAACGAATATCGGATTCGTATGAATCACGAAATAAAGCAACTCCTCGGAGGCAGCGACATTATCGGATTCATCAAATCCAATCGAGTGAGATGGCTCGGCCACGTTACAAGGTCTCCCCAACAACGGATGATAAATAAAGTGTTCCATCAACAACCAGCCGGAGTACGTCGTAGAGGAAGACCCCGACTACGCTGGCGCGACGACATCGAACAAGATCTACGAACATTAGGATGTCGAAACTGGAGGGCGAGAGCGGTGGATCGAGATGGATGGAGGGCCTTAGTGCAGGCGGCGAAATCCCTTCATGGGATGTGAAGGCCAGAGAGAGAGAGAGAGAGAGAGATAGAGTTATTTACCAGGCTCCAACTAGAATCATGACAAATTCTATCATTTTGAAGAACTTGCTTTTCTAGGATAAGTGCATTCCTCTTAACAATTAGTTTTACAGTTCTACGATATATACTTCTATGGTCTGATAGTTTGGTATCATAAAAATAATTTTATTTTTTTTTTTTTTATTTTTAATTTTCTTCCATACAATCATCTACGAATACTTCACTTCCTCTTCCCCTACATTTTCCGTAAGTATACATTTGGTTCGCAACCGACAACATTCCAAAAACAGAAAAATCTTCGGGTATTGTACGAATGTATCTCACCTACAATAGTAAGGTTAATGTTGGATTTAGTAAGACCTAACTGAATTTTCCTAATGAACGCCAATAATTGAAATTGGCCTAAGACGTCAATAGGCAATATATTGGATGTAAAGATGGATTTACTTGCCGTTAATAAGGGCAAACGTTTAACGGTTTTAATTACCCGATTATGTAGAACTTTCAGATTTTTCTTTGTATTTTGAGACGCAGTTGTCCAAAGTGAGCTCATATTTTTAAATCTAGAATTAATGTAAGCATTGTAAATCATCCAAGCGGTTTTTTCATCAATGTAGCTCCGTATTCTTTTTATTGCAAAAATTACAAGGCCAAATAGTTTTTTTAAGTTTGGTTGTGTGCTCTTTCCAGTTAAGATTCTCATCAATCACTAACCCCAAATAAGTTGTACTTTGAACTTGATCGATTTTATTGTTATTTACAAACAGATGAGTTGGAAAATATGTTGGGAAATCTTTATTTTGGAAAAATATGTAATTAGTTTTCCACAAATTTATATTCATTTTGTTCGCACGTAGCCAATTTTCCATTTTAAATATATCATTTGTGATTTGTTCGATAACCGTTAGAGGATTTTTGGATTTATAAATTAAAGTCGAATCATCTGCATACATAATCAATTTGTCTGAAAATTCTAAATTAAACATATCGTTAATAAAAAAATTATATGCTATCGGTCCAAAGACTGATGTGAGCCTTGAGCCCCAAAACAGATCGCATAATTAACAATAAAAAAAAATAAAAAAAAAAATGGCAACTTCGTCAAAGAGGTGGAGAGAAGGTTGTTGCTCGAATATATACAGAAAACTTGAAAGATGAGGAGCGGGGTCTGGTAAACGAAGATCAATGAGATTAGCGCTTAACAAAAACAGATGTCTTTCAAATGCCAAGACAGCCTCGAGAGACTTTCGCTTATATTTGTTGCTTTTGTCAACCTTCAAGACCTGTTGATCTCTGGATGAAGTATGCAGATGACATGACTCTTGAATACAGCCGACACCATACTGAAAATGTAGCAAACAATTTGGCTCTCTACGATATCAACATAATTCTTATACAGCACGGTCTTTTTGCGCTATGATCGGCCTACCAACTCCATCGAGAAGTCCCGTAGAAGTGTAAGTCTTCGATACAGTTCGAGAAGTCGAAGAAGCTGAATTACGAATTCAACTGCTAAACGAAAAGCAGTTGGATGCATTTCGTAAAACAACTGCTGCTGATGTGGATAATGAAAATGTCTTCAGCCGAAGTTAAAATTTGAATATTTGGTTTGGGCGCGTAAATGATCATGCGATCCTGAGAAATGATCGCCGTCTTATCTAATTTACAAAATATTTTCGATTTTGCAAGCTGCCCACATTGCATCATTTTCGGTAGCAAGTTTATTTAATGGGACATTCTAGAATACAACAATACTCTACCTCAATTCGGTTGTGAAAAATTTATTTACCTAGTTCAATACAGGAAACCCCCCTATAACACGATACATTGGTTCCGCGTTATAGGAAAACGCGTTGGACGAGAATAGCCGCACAACGCGCTCGTATGTACCCCATATAACGCGTTATGTACAAAAGATTTACGATTTACTTTTTTTACCGCGTTATAGGGGAAAAAACGTGACATGAAATCACGTTATATGAAAAAGCTTTATAAGAGTACCGAGTTATTGTGGGGCTTACTATATTTGTTAGGTATTTTGAAAACAGAAAAATTGAATAATATTTGAAAATGCAAAAAAATAAATTTAAACAACGTAACAACAACTACAACAACAACAAAATATTTCTTTTGCTTTCCATTCATTTCCTATCTTCTATACCGGGTGAGTTTTTTAAGCTGAAACATTTAAATATATCGGAAAATAAGCCCTCTACGTAAAAATGACCATAATCAAAATTAAATCATTCTGAAGGGGAAATACATTAGTGCTAAAATTAGGAACCCCGCCCATGTTTGTAAGGAGGGTGGGGGCAACTTGGAAACTAAGATAGGAACCCCTATTATTTATTGCAGATTTCGATGTCTCCTACTGAAAACATTATGCATACGATTCTGCAATATGTTTGCATTAAAATTAACACGTTTTCAATGAAAATACTTGAAATTAGTTTTAAACAAATTGTATTTCTTAAATTTAAAAAAAAAACTACTTGTAGCGTAACCTAGGAACAACGATGGCGATGATTTTGCATAGGAACATGCGACTCAATTTGTTTTCAAATAAATGATATTTTTTTGTTTTAAAAATATCGATTCAGTTCAAAGATTATTTCGAAAGCAATAAGGCCTGTTTGCATAAGGCTATTACAATTCAAAATGGAGTATTTAACTGTACAAGAAAAAATTGAAATGGTCTTGGTTTATGGAGAAGCTGGCCGTAGTCTTGATAATGCGGTCTATCTCTACGCTTCGGGTTTTCCAGATAGGATTCGGTCACGTGCTTCATTTTATTGGACTATCAAACAACTCACTGCTGATGGAAGTGTTCAACCGAAGAAAAGGACCCGTCGAGCAACAATCACTGAGGAAAATAACGAAATTGCTGTATTGGCTGCAGTACCTTATAATCCTCATATAAGTACACGAGAAATAGTTAGCGAATCCGGATTATCCCAGACCAATGCTTGTATAAATTTTGAACCGATATAAGTATCATCCGTTTCATCGGAGTTTACACCAAGATCTTCATGGCGTTGATTTTGAAAATCGGGTAACATTTTGTCAGTGGGCAGTAGAACAAATACAGCAAAATCCCAATTTTTTTCGCTATGTATTGTTCTCCGATGAGTCGTCTTTTATAAACCAAGGAACGGTTAATCTACACAACATGCATTACTGGAGTGTTGAAAATCCACATTGGCTTCGCCAAGTTGAAGATCAGCGCCCTTGGACTGTCAACGTGTAGTGTGGAATAATTGGCGACCAACTCATCGGCCCCCATGTTATTGAAAGCAACTTGAATAGTCAACATTATTTGAAAACTTGAACTTAGAATTACGACAACATGTGGTTTCAACATGATGGATGTCCAACACACTATTCGTCAGTAGCACGTGAAGTACTTGATCGTGATTTAAATGGTCGCTGGATTGGTAGAACTGGTCCGGTTAATTGGCCTGCCAGATCACCAGATCTTACTTCGCCAGATTTCGCAAAGGAGCTATCTCAAAGACAAAGTATACCATCAAGTACCAACAACACGTGAGAATAAGGTTGAGCGAATAAGAAATGCTTGTGCCGAAATTTGAGCATACACGCTTCTTAGTTGTGTACATTCATTTGAAATGCGGATTAATAAGTGCATTGAAGTCGAAGGCCATCATTTTTAGCATTTAATTAAATTAAAAGATGATGTCTACGTCGTTGTTCCTGGGTTACGCTAAGTATTTTTTTTAATTTAAGAAATACAATTTGTTCAGAATCGTATGCATAATGTTCTCAGTAGGAGAAATCGAAATCTGCAATAAAAAATAGGGGTTCTTATCTTAGTTTCCATGTTGCCTCTCCACCCCCCCCCCCCCCCTTACAAACAGGGGCGGGGGTCCTAACTTTAGCATTAATCTATTTCCTCTCCAGAATGATTTAATTTTGTTAATGGTCATTTTTATCGTAGAGGGCTTATTTTCCGAGATATTTGAAAGTTTCAGCTTAAAAAACTCACCCGGTACCTATATATAAAATTGGTGTAAAAAATGTGTGTGCGCGCATCAATTGAGAGCGGCAGAACCGATTTGGCTCAATCTTTTTTATTGTGTTCGCAATTTCCAGGAGATGGTTCTTACGAAAGAAGATTTTGAAAAAATTTACCGGAAAAGTCGAATCTGAAAAATCGATTTAAAACCTTTTTATATGAATTTTGTATGTACATTTTGTAT
Source organism: Nephrotoma appendiculata (assembly GCA_947310385.1). Classification (NCBI taxonomy): domain Eukaryota; kingdom Metazoa; phylum Arthropoda; class Insecta; order Diptera; family Tipulidae; genus Nephrotoma; species Nephrotoma appendiculata. Next base: position 7,675 of record CAMZJQ010000195.1, on the reverse strand, counting down.
GTGACAGGTGGTACAGTAGTTAAAGCTTCGGGCTTGGGCCTGGAGGTACTGGATTCGAATCCCATCAGGGGATTCATGCTCTTTTGCTTTGTTCGTCTCAATACAGTGGCGGCTTTGGAAAAAAGAAAATTTGGAAAACCCCAAAGGTACATCCGGAAACTCGAAAAAATCGGAAAATCGCAGAAAATTCTGAACAATCAAAAAAAATCGGCAAATAGAAAAATGCTTTTTCTATAGGAATTTTGTATGGAAATACACTTAACACCACCAATAAAAATTGTATTTGATGATGATGATCATCCGTTTATATAGCCACTTCGAATTATTTTTAATAGATGGCGTTGGTGGCGGATTACTATAAATATAAGTTGTATAGAATTTTGGCAATCTATGTACAAAATTAAAGTCATAATTATTAATAATAAAACCATTACATTTATTGTACCTTCATTTTGTCAACATGGAATGCATGGATAGTACGTTTATGACTGGCAATACTGTCCGGTTGAATACGCAGCCTCTTAAATATATCTTCCCATGCCACACAGCTTTTAATTAGTCATTGATATTTGAAAAATGTCGGTCCGTTAATTGGTATTGTAATGCAGGAATCATATTGGTCATTATTAATTGAATGAGCTCAGCGTCGCTATAAGGCGTCCGACACGGCAAGGTTAAGCTCTAAACGCTGTGATAAAATTCCAGAAAACTTTCCTTATACTGTTGCTTACGTGATTCCACCATTCTCCAGAATTCATACTCAGTGCGTCGGTCTTTAAATCGCTCGAAAAAATCCCGCTTGAGGTCGACCCAGGACGTGAAAGGGTTGTGTTTTCGATAAGTCCAATACCAATGTAAAGCGACCCCTTTTAGCAACGAATACATTTCCACCAACAAGGTTTCTGACCTTAAATTCATAGATGAAGCCACTGACTCTAACTGAAAGAAAAACATTTGTACCTTTATACCAGTAGGATCCCCGTTATAGGAAATACAACTTTGAGAAAGTTGCTTCATTCCAGAATAAATATGATTGATTGTTGAGGTACCATACACCGGTGATGATGTTGAATTCCTTGCCTGATGTGATTCCAAGCTGCACCAGTATTTAGGAGATGTTGGCTCGGTCGGATTGTATTATCAACCAATGGAAAACTTGAAGCAGGAATGGAATAAGTTGGACACGGTGTGGGAATTGGAGGAAAAGGCTCCACAAATCGAACAAGAGTTGACTGATTGCAAAATCCAGCGGCAGATGTTATTCCGGCAACAGATGGGGGAAGGAGAAGTATATGCAGTTGACCTAACCGGTATTGAAGGCGTTTGTATACGATTATCTAACTGAGTTTGGAACTCATTCAGCCTCTTAGTGATCAACGCCAACTGTGAAGGTAGTTGATTGATAGTAAGTGATAGTTGATCGAAGCGGAGAGTTGATGCCACCAGCAAATGGAAAACCCAAGTTTCTTCAAATTTTTTTCGTTGGAAATTCCGAATTAGTATTGAATTATCGTCTTGTGATTTTCAATGCGTCCAAACGAGAGATAATCGGAAAACTCCAATGTCTTTTTCATGAACACAATGCGCTGGTTCGTTTATTTAAAACGGCTTTAGAGACAATGTCTTCCGATGACCACAAAGTAATCATCAGAGCAGACAAAAAACCAACCAGAGGCTATGTTCGTCAGTATAATGTTCCCACTATTGACGAAGTCACAGTTGTGATTGCTGGTGAAAATGTGGAGTCCCGGGAGATTGTGATCAAGCGGCGTGATGACGGACAAGTACTGCGAGTATATGAAACTCATCGGTCATATGATGCACTTCAATATCCATTGATGTTTTGTCATGGAGAGGATGGCTATCACTTCCAAATAAATATTGTCACAGCTGACTGGGTAGTTATTGACCTGTCGATCATACTTGCATTGGCATAAAAATAATATATTCATTTTTCATGTGAAGAAACGAATAAGGTCAGTTCAATGCAGTTTTACACTTATCGGTTGATGATGCGACAAAACGAGGACAATCATGTTTTGAGATATCGTTGATTATTTCAACAGTATTTCGTCGATATGTACGTAAAGATCGAAACGGAACGTTTAAATTTCATCCGCTTCAATCAATCAAAACTACTTTCCGAGCAGTACATTCATCTGCGCGATGCCATCGTTTCGGACGGAAATACAACCAACGTCGGTCAATTGACCATTCTCCCAGCAACATATGTTGGCAGCCCACGGCATATGCATGAATATGCGCAAGATGCTATGACGTATGTGTGGCATTACGGACGGCCAAACTTGTTCATCAAGTTCACATGCAATCCGAAATGGTCTGAAATTACCGTCAATCGTTGGAAGTGTGCGGAATAAATCTAGAGTTTCCGTCTTTTTCTCATGGTCAATTGTACGTCGCGTGTTCGAGAGTTGGCAAACCATCATCGTTGTTCATTTATGTAGCGGACCTCAAAACGAAAAATATTGCTTACCACAATGCATTGTATTGCCGCCCCGGTGGCAAAGTGGTTAGCATTGTTGCTCCAGCGACCGGAGGTCCCGGGTTCGATTCCCGGTGGTGACAAGGAAAAAATTTCACGGCTGGTTTAGGATCAATGAATTAATCACTCATTATCCGAAATGAAAAAATGATTATGAAACCTCATATGAGGCGGCCAAATCCCTTGATGGGATGTGGTGCCAGAGAGAGAAATGCATTGTATTGATTTGCGTCTGAATTACATTTATTTTCACTCGAATAAAATGCATTGAATTCTTTTAAATTCCAACTGGCTCCAATTCATTTCCACAGTGAGAGCAAAAATCCAATAAATACCTCAATTTTCGATAGATGCCTGTTGAATTCGATGAAAAAGAGAATGAAATGGCCAGTCAACTCAATCGTCTATTGAGAATTGAGTTCAATTATTTGATTTTTTCTCTCATAAAAATTTATTTTCGTGAAAGACAAAAGTATGTGCTCGGAACAAAGTAATTTGGGGCGGAACGAGGTTCGCCGTGCCAGCTAGTTCCCTATACAACATACGAATCAATTTTGTTAGTTTCGCTCTCGCTGCATACAATCACATAAAACCAAACAATACAAAACACATGAAATATGTATATTGTATCTATACATAAAAAAACGCTTATTCAACACATGCATAGTACAGGGGCCCAATATGAAATAAAGGAGCTCATAAATTGTTTTTAGTTTTTAAATGGATAAATAATCTTGAAAGTATTTAATATTACCCTGTTCTCGACAATCTTCGGCTTTTTGTGTCCGTACTTCAAATCCGTCTATAACGACTCGCAAATTATAAAATTTTCGAAAAATTCTCGGAATTTTTGATCTGTCGGTTTCTCTTGGTGAAACAATTTTTAATGCTTTAAATTTAACGTACATAAAATTACCCATGTATTTATATTACGAGACACATACGAAGTGTCTACCAAAAACCTATAAGCTAAATCCTCAATTAGTAGCCCTACTCGAAGTCTATAACATAATGTAAGAAACAGCTGATTTTGGGGTCACCGGTCCTTTGGCCGATTCACATTTCTCTTTTTATCTTCACTCCGCCAATGGTCTAAATTTAGAACTTCTTCCCCAAGAAACATCCAGAGAGCATCAATTTGGACAACACTTAAACGGTTGAGAGTTTAATCGTTGTTTAAAAATTTCTAATTTTCTCTGTAAAGGTTTTTTAGATACACGATGATTTCTCACCACAGATTGTAGCTTTTTTTTGTCGCTTAGGCGTGTGTTTTCGTTTTAAGTCTAGTAATAATGAAAAGGCATCTCATCGTTTGAATGTTAGAGATTTCATTATGGTATTGCATGGAATTTTACATATTGGGGTTTTCTAAGCTCTACATTTTAAAATTAAACATTTTATAAAATTACATGTTACTATGTATATGAGTAGGAGAAATGGGGTCAGGATTTAACGCCGACGGCCCATTTTCACCTATAAAATGAAGGCTACAATTGAACGAATATTGCATCACTTTTTTAATCGTAAATTTCGGTCTCCGACAAGCGGCAACCCATTTCTTACACCGCGACATGGCTCATTTTTGAGGGAAAACGCACAATTTTTTTTTGAATTTTTCAAATATCGAGAATCTGATTTTCACAGCCCGTGTGCACAATACTTGTGTTGTTTTTAATTATTTGTTTTAAATCAATATGTATGTAAACAAAAATAAAAAAAAAAATTGTGCTTAAAATAATTAAAAATCTAATTTTACAGTCATACATTTTTTTTGACGTATTCCTAATTTTTTTATTTGTTTTCGCTAGTGGCGCCTTTAATGTTAAATGCGAGAACCAAATTCTTGAAAATCGCTAATTATTGCAATTATTTCAATTATATAGTTTATTTTAATTATATCGTTTATTTCAATTATTTGAATTATTTCATTATTCCAGTTACGTCAATTTTTGCAAGTTATGCAATTATTGCAATTATTTCAACTAACGCAATTTCACTTTCAACATCAATTTCAATTTCAATGTCAACTTTAACTTCAATTTATGTACTAGGAATATAATGAACTGGAAGGAACTCTTGTAAACCCAAACGATGTATTGGGAATCACTCGAAAATGCAAACTTTTTCGCGAAACCACACTTTGTTAGATAACTGTACCAACCAACTTATCAGGAGTCTAACTGCTGGACGTGATCACAAATTCTGCAAGAATTAATTAAATATTAAATCATTATTCTTCAAAATTGTAGCACCAATGCTGTTTCTCCGTGGGATTTTAAAATGATTTTCAGAAAAAGATCTAGAGGACCATACTCTAGAACATCTTTTGGGACAGAACTACTCCTTTGACAGTAATGACATTTGGAACAGTACTAGATTATTTCTGAACAGATTATGATGAAATATGTTATGATGGGTGGTAATTGGATTCTACAATGATTTTGACAAGAAAATCTGGAATATGGTATACTGGACCGTAACTAAGCCATTTCTTAACCGATTAAAATTCGATTGAGTATGGGGGCTAATGGATGCCTATCTGGGACGGAACTATGACATTTATTGAATTAATTCATTGGTTCTGTGTTCTGTTTACATACATGCATGGACTATGAAATATTAATAAACAAAACCAATCAATATTTAATGAGCTTGAAGGGTGATAGAAATAATTAATTACATCTCATCATAATTTGGTCACGCTAGATTATTCGCCATTAACGAATCATTAGTAATCAAAATTTTTATGGTTGAGCTTTGTAGAAGTTTTCATTTTTCTAATTATTAAGTTTATTTTGTGCATTACAACCATTTAGTTGAATAGTTTATTTAAATATGAATTTTAAATTAATAATTTGTTCAATATGTGTACTAAATTTTGTTGTTACTATTATAATGGCTTTCCCCAAGACTAAAACTATTTCTTTCGACAATGGCACTATTATTAAAACAAATATACAAATTGAAATAATATGTGACAATTATGATGCCCTCGATGGTTTGGATAAGGTTGACATGTCATATTTTTCAGATATCTTCGATCATAAAACGCTTCTGTTTACCAATTGTTTTAATAATGACACGAATCATCGGAATTACCAAAATTTCACACTCAACAATGTGTTCAGCAAAATAACCATCGACTACTTCAACAGTCTAACGCTAAATATACAATTTGACAAATTCGGTATCGTTGATAAAAATGTTTATTTTCGAGGTATTAACTTTGCACAGTTCGATCAAGTAACAATGTGTAATGTTGGATTAAACGGCAGCAGTTTTTTAAATGGGACGAATACCGAATTGCTCCATTTACATAACATCGGAGTAATTGATTTTGACCATTTTTCGAACAAACGACTAGAATTTCACAATCTGAAAAGCGCAACAATTTACAACTTCATTAAAACTAATTTTGATAAAATGAGTAAATTAAGTTTTTTTAAAATGTATAATTTTGCATTTGCGGATGACAATGTATTAAATGTACCAAAATTATTTGCCGGGTGTAAAGAACTTAAACACTTACATCTTATGACGGCATCACCGCGGGTATTATTCATGAAGACATATTTAATGGGCTACACACATTAAGAAATGTTGAATTGGTAAATTTTAAATTGAATTCGATTCCCGTAAAATTATTCAGTGATCAGCCATTACTCACGATTGTCAATTTGTCTGGTAATAATTTAAAGTTTTGGGATCCTAACATCTTTATCGCTAATCCATTGCTAAAGAGACTTATATTTAAACACGTGATGCAAAATAGTTCAGAGTAAGAAAATAGTTTATAAAAAATTCATATTTGTAAATATTAAATAAGTGTTTAAAATTTTAGAACGCCAGTTGATGTAATAGTAGGACCTGAAACTATCGTCGAAATCGGAGATATCAACATTGAAAATTACAAGTCAATTTCAGGTTTAGTTGAAAACGAAAATATTGGACAAATACGTATAGAGGCTTCTAACTTATCAAAAATGTCAATAACCGATTTTAATAAAATTTGCAAACGCTCAACACCAATTCACATCCAATTCGACGATTTCAATATTAAATTTACGTTAGCTGAGTTCCGAGAACGTAAAATAAATTTTGATACAAATGTAATTTTAACCGGAAACGAATTCCAAAAGCTAAATGCAAGAATTGTTATTTACTTGTCGGTAATACCATGCCCACAGTATATTTTGGACCACGAAATGTTTATGTCATTGTTGAATAATGAGAATTTCAACGTATATTTAAAAGATTCTCAAGTCCTTATTAAAATATTTAGGGATCCGATGTTGCCGAAATATCATCGAATTTCTTTTAACGAAAATTGCCCAACACCTTGTAAATGTTATCACCATCCATTAATCGATGACATTTCCATTGATTGCTCAAACGCAGGCCTGACTACGATCCCACATATTACCTGGCCATCACAATTCGACAAAATCGATTTAATTGCTTTGGATTTACAAAGAAATGACTTAATCACTCTTAATATTACTAGTCTTGATGATCGCGTGGCGCAACATTTATGTTCAATTCTCGTGAAGGATAATCCTATACGGCATATAGAACTGGGAGAGAAAGCCATTCAGCTAAATAAATTTGATTGTTGTAATTATGGCCGAACTGTGGATAGTCAATTGAGGTCATTATCTAATAAGGATAATCCTATTTGTACTTTCACGACAAAAGTCGAAAAAGATTTGATCCACTATGTCCGTCAAAAAACATCAGAATCGATTAAAAATATTTTAAATGCGATTGCTTACGATGAGACGTGTAAAGATTAACAAATTAATTCTGGTTTTTTGAAAATGTATTTAAAATAAGAGGAAATATAAAAAATTAAAGAATGCACAAGACATTTATGTTTATGATTTGATTCTTGGTATGACACTGTTGAAAACTTTAGACAATGACGAAAAACTTGATACAGGTCTGAAATTGCTGATATCTAACATATTACCTGATTTATATATCGGAATAACTTTGCCAATTTTGAGAACTTTAGGAAAAAGGCCTCGGTCCAATTTCGATTTATTCGTTTATAAGCTCAACAGTTTTGGCTACTAAGCAGTTAAGTAAAAAATTTTAGGAAGTTCGCAGGAATGCTACATCTCCTGTTGCATCTCCAGGCAGCAGAGTTATTTATCAGGTTCTAACTAGAAT